>OMKY01076574.1:3098-13985 GCA_900302395.1 Bregmaceros cantori | reverse complement strand
CAGCTATGTAGAATGTATTTAGCAGCTAGGTAGAATGTGCTTAGCAGCGATGTAGAATGTGCTTAGCAGCGATGTAGAATGTGTTTAGCAGCTAGGTAGAATGTGTTTAGCAGCTAGGTAGAATGTATTTAGCAGCTAGGTAGAATGTGTTTAGCAGCTAGGTAGAATGTGTTTAGCAGCTATGTAGAATGTGTTTAGCAGCTAGGTAGAATGTGTTTAGCAGCTAGGTAGAATATGTTTAGCAGTGTTCTGCCCCCAGGTCATGTTTATTTTTCAGTTGATTTTTATGATGCCTATCCGTAGTTCAGTTAAATATCCGTGCTCTTGGTAGTGCTATTACTATTGTTAGCTGTCTTAATATTAGATACAGTGTTATTCCCCCGCCGGCCGCTAGAGGGAGAACTTATACTATGCAGCAATTAGCGTTATGTATTAACGACGTAGAGGGACGGTCTCGGCAGATTGCCATTCATCAATGACAGAGAAGGTCACAGAGCAGTCGTCAATTCCTTCAAAGTTCATCAGCTGTGGAAAACATATGTTTGTAAGTTATTGTCACACTAAATATAATAGGTTAATCATTTTGTTACATATCATGTTGCAGTTAGAACTTAGTTTAATTGAAAGTTTATTCATTTGTTTAAGTAAGCAGTATAGTAGGTAACGGATTACTATTACTTCTCGGATGTTGTCATTATTGCATTGTATCTATATATGTTTATATATATATCGTAGGATAGAGAGTATATTTCCAGGAACTGAGCCGCGACAAATTCAAAATGTGGTTTGAATACACCCTAAGCTAATAACGCTTGTTGTCCCTCGTAAAAATATTTCCTACATAAAACTACTTCACGACAAAACTACTTCACTCTTGAATCAACTTCTGTTCATCACCTATCCGACAGGGTGCCTGCACTGACCAAACCTGTGTATTTAAATAGATAACCTGGTAATGCTTTGCCTGATTTTCACCATTTAAGGAATATCAGAAAGCTGGAAATCTTAGCTTCAATTGGGTTTATGATGAGGCTTTCTACACCCAGTAAAATCCCGTGTTGTTCATTCTAAAGCAGTTCTGGCTTTCCCTTATTGATTGAAACGATAGAGCAAACGTTTACAGATAAGATTCGTGGAAAAGTGGTCGGCTGGCGGAAGCGAACCTCCGTCTCTCAGATCGCATTGTCTCTAGGTTATATGCAGGACTGCACATAAGCGGTACGTAGGTACGCATGCGTAGCAAAAATCAGAATTGTGTACCACCGTCAGGGTCACAGTACGCATTAAAAAAAAAAAGAGTAACTTATACCCAATGCATGAATAACAATTAATAAAAAATAATAGCCCAATAAAGCTAGCTCTTATCGAGGGAGCTGTGCGACCTCACACATAAGGATTTTTACCCATATTTTTTTACATTCCTGTTTTAGATACAGGTCAGGCAGCGTGCGGCGAGGTAATGACAGCAGCAGAGTTCTTAATCACTTTATGATTGCCTGTGAAACATGAAATCCAACTGCAAAGGTCCCCCATGCACAGCTAACACTCATGTGGATGTAGAGATTTCCTGTAAGGCGTACACCCCGAGATTTGATATCACCAGCTAAGTTGCGGCCTTGATAAATGCTTGCGGAGCCATCCCTGATGGTTGATCAGAGTGGAGAGTTGGTGGTCAATAGAGCAAACCCCAAAAAGCCCCGACAACGATGAATGGAATTTATCAACTGCATAGCAGGCGTTCTGTGGTGCCAGAACCCCGCTATGAGCCCACGCCAAGATACACTAACTGAGGAAATATAAGAAGCACCCCCCGCACACACACACATACTCGCACACCACTAGACCTTCTCTGCTGAGCATGGGACCGAAAGAGCCGGGTCAAAAAAATCAAGAATTTATGCTTCTGTTCTGCATTTGGCGCAGAGTTTGGTCCAGTGGTTGCCCTATTGAATATCACAACCGACGAAGCTTCGCTCGTGGGTCAGGTAGTTATAGCTATTAGCTTGTATTTCACATGGAGTTTTGACGTTGTGTGGTGGGTAGTTATATAAACATCATGGGGGGCCTGGTGTGGAGCAGTGAAAGACACATTCCTTCGATTAAAAAGATAATATTTTAGAGGTATGTGTGTAACGAGGAACACAGCCTCTAGCATAAAGCTCTTTATTCTTCAAGCAGCAAAGTAGAAAGAGGAATGAACACTGAATTCCCCTGTGTGTCAAGCCGACAGCAGAGGGGTGTGTGGATGACATCACAATGAGACACCAAGACAGTTACACCAATCCAAATATGGGCATGAATGTGCTGGTCATAGAATGTCACAGAGTCTATGTGTGTATGGAATTTCCCCAAGAAATGCAAACTGCTACAATATCGACTATTATTCCTCCATGTAATGTTCCTCATGTTAGTGTCAAGAAATTATGGCGTAACAAATGCTAGCATTTTAACAATATGTTAAAATGCTAGCATGGTAGTTTGAGGTCTGGGCAACCCCACTTACCTGCTGCCTTTGTGGGTAGCATATTCCTCTGGTGGGAGCCCCACAGGGCACCACCCGGTGGTCCCTTGTCAGCTCTGCCACGTGCTCCGGCACGTATGTTTCTTTATTCGTTTGTTTGTTGGTTGTTTTTTTTCTGTAAATAAAGTTACTCAAAAAGTTTTGGAGAGATTTGTATTACAGAAGTGATATTTATTACAGAAGTGAGATTTTACCAGAAGTGAATATTAGAGGAACAATATACACCAAAACTCTGAAGTGAAGAACAAACTACCACCAGGAATTATAACATTACCATCGATAACTACAATGATACCACCACAATGTCTGCCGCAGCCAAGCCGTGACGTCACCGTGCAACAGCCCTATGGTTGAAGATGGCGCTTCTGTACTTTATGTTTTATGTGTTACTGCACTTTATCACTAACCATAACGTACACTGAATGCCCTCCCATCATCTTAAGCCTGCACTTCATATTTCTCCATGCACTTGAATATACTTGTATAATAATCATGATGTATGTGATGCAATTGTCAATTTGGAAACACAGAAATTGAACCGACAACTAAAGGCTGCACAGCTGAAAGCCATCGGCATTCGACTGGTGTATATGGGGCCCATCTGAACTCTGTACTCCGCGTTGTGTGTGTAATTTCTTGCAGCAACCCCCCGGTTCCTTACACACTCGTCACGTAGGAACCGGCGGTAAAACTGTTCTTGAACTGCGGCTCAAGTCAGGCCGGTCGACGAAACTGTGATGTTTTATGTTAACCTTTCCGTGAAATAAAGTAAAGTTGGTTGGACTTCTGTGGAGGTCCTTGGCATAGAAATAGTTAAGGGGGTAATAGCCCTACAGAGGAAGCCAGCGGTGGATAAATGAGTGATTTGACCGCGTCCCGCCAGGAGAAGGAATATGAATTTGGTTGCCGGTGAAAATCCCCCGGGTTAGGGCAGGGCTTCTGCAGCGAGGATTTGGCCGACACACTCGCAGACGCACACGCCACTGCTATTGGATTTTCGCAATACGCTGCAAGCAGGGAATTATTAACATTTCTTTTTGTGTGTTCTGAGGTTGCAGGGTTGTTTTGTTTTTTTGTTAAACTTTGATGAATGTTTGTCTGCAACATGTGGTCTGGTAATAGTAATAGCACCTGTTGGAATCAAGTTTAGAAAGAAAAATAGAAATCTTACCTTACCACATGCACTGTTGGGAAGATTACTTTATAAAAGTACATCTACAGTAGATGAAAAACTACTTAATGAAAAAAAAGTACTATGGTAATTTTTTTTTACCAATTTTGAAAGTAAAGTAAAGGATTATATTCAGTTATTTTTAAATTACTTTTAAATAAAAATATCGTAAAATCAACATATTTTATTTGTTTCAATAAGGTTTTTTTTTGTTTTTAATCCTTTGTTTTTTCCTTCAGGCTATATTACACACTGGACAATATGTTTTGTTTTCGACCTATTCTAAATATTTTCAGCTTTATTCAGGATTTTCTGGAAAGAGGTAAAGAAGGGGGGGTATGTGCTTTGTAGTGCACTGTCTGTATTCTAGATTAAACATTTTAAAATGTAGTTGTTATGGATTTAAGTAAAAAAAAAATGTTAATGTGATTACTGTAATCTGATTGCATTCTTTTATTCCGAAGTCTGGCTGACCGTTAGAGGCTCCATTGAAGCCTTCGCAACCAGCTCTCTCCATCTCTCTCTGTCCACGACACTCACGTTGCATGGTGTCACTCAGTCTGCAACTTTTCCACGTTATCTTCCCATCACTTTTTCTGTCTTCCTGTGCCTTCCGCCTGGTGCTCTGCCTTCCATGATTGTTTTTGAGAGTTTTCTGGATCTCGTAACATGTCTGTACCATTTTACTTTTCGTTGTTTGATTGTCTCTTCAGGAATCAAGCATTTCCTGTTCACACTCAGTAGGCTTGGTAGTAATAGTGTAAACTAGTAACTAGGTAAGCAGCAAAACACTGCCAAAGGGAAGGTTGTGTCATGGTTTATGGAAATCTAATTGGAAATGACAGAGAGCGGACAAACAAGAGAGGGTTTAATAAGCCTTTATTTCGAACTGTAAATAATATCATTATTTAATATAAATATGAATGAGCCTTCAGGGGCCATGGGTACACAGTAACAACAAATATCTAAATGAAGTCCATCGACTCATCCTCGGACGAGGTACTCATCTCGGTATCGGCTGACTCGAGGGCCACCGTTACGGAATCAGGTTCCGGTGGGGAGTCCTGGAGGTCAGGCTGTACCAAGATTTTGGGACCCCATCCTTCCGGGGTCGGACGCTGTCTTAATAGGAGGCGGCGTGTTGAGCGCTGGGCTCTCCGCAGACGATCCCTCTCGGGGCTGCGCTGCTGTACGGCCCGCGGATGATGCGTGCTGAATGGAAACCCGGTCCTGCTGACTCGTAACAGACTGGAAGCATGCAAGTTCCAATTTCCATGACATACACACACAGTATGTACTAATATACACACATGCCATGTGTGCATTACACACACACCTCAGCTCCTCATTAGCCACCCAGTATAAATTGTGGTTGATGAAACGTTGACTGACGCGGGGGCATGTCTTGACACCGTGCAGAGAGTCTTCGTGCGGGGCGGGTTGGGGAATTCTCTCCGTGGTTACCTCGGTGATCTACGGGGCCTGTCGTCAGCAGGTAGCTGACATGGGAGGGGAAGGGGTGGGACTCGGGGTGGCGATGAGGTCATCAGAGTGCTCTGGGATAGCCTCCACCACTCAACCTCCACCGCACCGCGAGCTCCTCGGACCGCCGGCCGGGAGGACGACAGGCCCCGCCCAAAGCAGATGTTTGGATCAGCAAGGAGCGAAAATGTGTAATGATTCACAACGCCACATTTAATAAAGTCAGTCACCCGCGCAAGACTTAATTCTGTGTGTGTGTGTGGTCTGTGTGTGTGTTTGTGTGTATGAACTTGAGAGAGATGGGGAAGTAAGAGTGAGAGAGGTGCAGACAATGTCCATCTGTACATACTGTGTGCGTCTGAGAGAAAATACCCATATGTAATTCTGTGTGTATCTTCAACCGTGTGTGATGAAGATATAATATCTATATGAACTCTGGTACATATCTAATGGTATGTGTTGCCAGCTGGATGAAGCACATGCGTCGTCCGCAGACCGCCCATCTGCGTCGCAACTCGACGGACCGTCCGCGAGCCTCCAGCGCCTCCAGCTGCCCCGCGTCAGCAATCAACAGTCCGCCTCCATTTAAGACAGCGTCCGACCCCAGAAGGACGCAGCCCCAAATCCTTGACTCTGGTTAGTCTACCTGACTAAGCACGTCATACCACGGTTCAATACTTTGACGAAGTTTCCTTGGATAACTGTACAATACCTGCCAATTGAAATCATTTGGGTGCCGTCTCTTCTACCTACAGCACAACCTCCAGTAGCCTCCACCGGAACCAGACTATCGGTAAGAATATTGAGATGAGTAACGTGTCTGATGATGAAGCCATGGACAGTTTTTAGAAAGACTTTGTTTAATGTATTCCATTCGACCTCTAACATTTTATGTTTCACATGCAAATAAAGGGTTCCCTCCTTCTTGTCTCCTCCCTGGGTCATTCCGCATTCGTATAATGAAGGCCGTGACAGTATGTAGGGTGGATTGCCCTAATGTGGGCCATTTTTTGCAACTTCCTAATGTGGAACAGTCAGTTGTCTAATGGGAACATGTAGTGTTAAACAGTTGAACTTAATGTTAGACACATTACCATAGTCTGCTTTTAGTTTCAATGACATCCATTAGTTTAGGGAGGAGTAGACAGTGGCCCACATTAAGGCAATCCACCCTATGTAGTGAAAACCTGCAGTTTTATGGCAAATCAGCATCCAAACTTTGTGCTGGCTCTGTGATGCATATACAGTCTTGCCCCTGTGGCTTCAGGTCACAGTACATGCAGCAATGTGAGTTCACTTTCCTTTACTGGTATGTGCTGCAGGTCTGCTTTCCCCACTCTCGCATCCTCCTTCCCAGCTAAAACTGTCAATAGAATGGAGAAATGGCACTCGCGCCATCCAAAAGTAAAGGCTTCCTAACCCTGATGTAATGGAATGATGGCAAATAATCTCTTGATGAAGGGTGGGAAATAGGGTCTATACCCGGCTATTCCGACATTAAATCTAACATCGGAATTAAAAGCACAATGGGAAGCCCCTTATTCCAACATTCATTTTTGTCATAATATCCCTTTTTTCAGACACCGGGGGATCACACGCATGCTCGCAAATGTAGTGTAATTATAATAACAACAATAATAATACTGTAATCTGTCAGTAAAACGGGCTGTCGGAAAAGCGGGGTGTTGGAATATCGCGGTGCCCCCAGGAAGCACTCTCCTTAACCTTATGGTACATGTGTGCCTCACAGTGCATTCAGTGCAGTCTTAGCAGACTGAGCCAATGCGGCTTACGCTTTTTATACAATCACCAGGTTTGTTTCATTAAATTTTGCGTCCAAATGCTCCTGGCCTGTCCCCTCTGTCAAATTTTAGAACCCAGTCAAAAAGTTTGCCCCCTTGTGGTCTAGCAGCTGGTACCTACCATACATAAAAACACAGACCTCAAGAGGAATTCATGGAAACAGGTTTAGTACCCACCCTTTCAGCGCTGGGCCAGATACAAGTGGTAGCTGATTCCCGTCTTTCACAATGTGTAGTGTAGTGCTGCTGAAGTGGAAATTTTCCTCTTCAACTCTGGGACGACGATACAGGATCAAAACAGACGTGTTTTGTTTTAAAGGGTGACCAAATTTGACCAGGCTTGCAAAGACTTTGGGCTCACAATAAACGTAACCCTTTAATAGCCGGGCCTGGAACAGGCTCTTTTTTTACCAAGTGTCAAATAACCATGGATAAAGCCTATGAAACAAAATCATTGCTATACACATTTTGGCTCCTTTTTTTCTAACTATCATAGCTATCACCCAAAAACCTGACAGAATAAATGTTGGCGCTTGTAGTGAAGTTTTAGAATTAAACATGAGAAATGATTTAAAAAAAACGAACAGTATACATTTAAGTGGGGAAGATTTTAAAAACATATATATATATATAGAACATATAAAATAAATCAGTATGTAAATGGTTGTGTGTGCTATGAAATGTAAAAGATCGAGAAAATTTGATCCAGTAATTTCCGAGAAATGGCTTTGACTCCCTTTTCATTATCTCGTACGAATGACCCAATATGACTTCCCTAATGATGTCTTTTCAGTTCTGTGTGAATACAGGTATCAGGAAGCTGCCACTGTACGCTTTTCCTGTGAGCGTTCCTTTGCTAATAACTCCACTGAGTCACATTGACCCCATTGTTCAACTTCCCAACAGTGTGCGTAGGAGTGTGGGACGTGCGGTGTGTCCGAGTGTAGACTGCTGTGTGTCTGACTAGTGTGACCGCAAGTATCCCAGGACGCTTAAGATAACAGACGTGGATTTCCAGCTGATGCAGTGCATCATCAATAGGGCTGTTGCACATGACCTCACAGCTTGGCGGCGGGAGACATTTTGCTGGTATCATCGCGATCAGGCGAACAGGCAGAGAGCGATATTTGTTTAACATTGTCCATTTAAGAGTGTTTTACTATTTTCCAGAGTTGTTGGAAATGACGAAAGAAAGAAGTGATTACATTTTGGTGCATTTCTGTAGCCTATAAGTGACATTGCTCTGCATGAGAAGTGCTACATAAAGAGTTAATTTGATATTAATGGGTGAACAATCCCCGTAGTGACGTCACGCGCGGCCGTGTTCTGCTGCGCCCGAGGCCATTAGTCTCTCAAACGGCCGATGCCATTTTTGACCGGCGGTGTCATTTCCAAACGTTTCCGATCGCGATCAGGATGTTTCGGAATTAAAACATGGCGAACGTGTCGCTGACAACAACCTAGTTTAGCATGCAACCCAGCTCCCCCGATTCGGGTCGTGAGTTGTCTCTGTTCCGTAGTCCAAGTTGGATTGTGATCCAGTGCATACATCCTTAAGTTCCCCACCCCATGCTCCCGGAAATGGTTGACAATGACCGTTTTTTAGGATATCCCGCAAATACTATGCAAGCGCTCTCTCCTCCGTTCCGTATGTCTGTACGTGTGTGTCTGTGCGTGTGTCTGTGCGTGTGTGTGTGTGTCTGTGCGTGTGTGAGTGTGTATGTGTCTGTCTATGCGTGTGTCTGGCTGTGTGTGTGAGTGACTGTGCGCGTGTCTGTCTGTGCGTGTGTGAGTGACTGTGTGTATGTGTCTGTGCGTGTGTGTCTGTCAATGTGTGTGTGTGTGTGAGTGTCTGTGCGTGTCGCTGGGGTTGGTTGGTCTTGGCTGTGTCAACAGTCTGCTAACTGTGCTGGTGCTAATCAGTGGGAAATCAGTGTTAATTGGCTACATTCATCATTGAACTTGACACCCTCTCTCTCTCTCCACTCTCTCCGTCTCACTCTCTTTCTCCATCCTACCATTTCTCTTCATCATTCCAACTCCACGTAATAGGCCGTGTGGTATACTGGAGAATAAATAACCACGGTTGGGTTGTAACGGACTGCTTGAAATCAGATTACAGTATTCAGATTACAAAAAAGTAACTTTTAAAAAATACCTTATCCAGATTACAGTTACATATCCCTGGAATTGAGGATTATGTGCCTGCTTTTTATAGGAGACCACATCAATTGTCTGGATGACACTAGCCTCATTCATAAAGAATCATTGGAAGTTCTCACTGGCTGGAGCCACCATCCCAACCATCACAAAAAAGCCAGTCAAGGGCCTTGGGAAGCTCTTTAATTGCAGCCTCAAAGACTCAACATCCATCCAGAGAACCAGCAACAAGCTTGAGGGATGGTTTAGATGTGTCGACAGTTCTGGCATGCAAGGGAGATTCAAGGCATGGATTTATCAGCATTCCATCCTGCCCCGCATCCTGTGGTCCCTGCTACAGTACCCATCACAACTGTAGAGGCCATGGAAAGAAGCTACTTTGTTACGGTTCCTGATGGTAGTCTCTAGAACTACCACTGCACATGCAATATGGAAGTATGGATGTATGGATGCATGTTAAAGGTCCGTGCTTGGTGGAACTGGATACAATGCCTACTAGGCATTAAGCCCAAGGAGAGTGTTGTTAAACTCTCACAAAACACCGGAGTAACGTGAGTATGAATGGAGACTTACAATAATAGTTTAGCTCTATGCAGACCGCATATGCAACTCGGTGCGATCGGGCCGACCAGCTGATCTCATAAGGACGATGGAATTTCTGCGAGAGTAAATAGCGACTAGAGATGGTCGCAACTCGCCGTAGTGTAGTTTTTAATCACTGATCAACCGGCACATCTCCAACTAATGGCGATTGGAGAAGAGTCTATGGAAATATTGAGTCGCACATCACGGTAGCTGCACAGATGTAGAAAACGCATAAACAGACAGGTGTGAAAAGATCGCTTCTATCATTAAACACTTGCCTGTCGGCAGAAACCATAACTGCATGGTTAAGAGGCCGAGTAATTTAACCATTAGATGATGAATGATCCGCTTATTTTGTTAGGGTCCCTCAAAAACCCTATCCCCAAATCCCTAACCTAACCTCAACCCCTAACCTTAACCTAGTACCCCTGATCTAACCCTAACCAGACTCTAAACTGAAGCTAACCTAACCCTAATCTCCTACCACATACCCCTAACCTAAACCTAACCCTAACTGGACCCTAACCTGAACCTAATCTAATCTAACCTTAACCTCCTACCACATATCATTAACTTAACCCTAAACGTAACCTAACCCTAACATCCTACCACTTACTCCTAACCTGACCCTAACAAAATCAGATGTTTGGCATTCAGTCTGGCTGACTAAAGGTGCAAAGCAGCGGCGTAGCCACATTGGGCCGCGGTGGGCCGGTGCCACTATGATTGACAGCTGGCCCACCCTAGTATCAACTGTCAAAATGACTGCCAGCTGAGCTGACGGAGTTTTCCCGTTAACTTACAGGCTACGAACGAACAAGTAAATAAAATATTACAGTTAATGTCACACAACATATCCAACACTCTCAATTCAGTATTAAATATTACAACTATTTACAGAAGTAAATAGTTTGTGTTGGACTCAGAGACTTACCACTTCTGTAGTTCTGCGGGACGTTTATCTGCAAGTCCAGCATTTCAAAACTCCAAGCAGTAAGAATCCACCGACCGACGTCAGAAAACGATACTCAAACTCAAAACTCAAACTTTATTTATTTGTATAGCACTTTTCATGCAGAGCAACACAAAGTCGAACAGAACAACGTTACGCACAGCCTCCCAACCCAAACAAACTGGCACACACTCAACCATGGACACACACACAG
>OMKY01076554.1:2564-24795 GCA_900302395.1 Bregmaceros cantori | reverse complement strand
GAACGGTTCAAGCAGGTCTCTGTTTAACATTTTCGTTCTCGGAACCGTTCTGCCACCAAAATATCGGTCCTGAACCGGTTCGGAATACAAAAATTTTGTTTGTTCTTAAAGTTCCTCATATTGCGCAATGTTAAGTTTAGATATAGTTTATACAAAATATATTTGATGGACTTTCAAACTTTAGTGCAACTGTATTAATGTGAAAACACCATTACATTCGCTTCCTCGTCTGTCCACAAGATGGAGCCCCAGATGCATGGGGCTTGATGGCTGACAGTAAAAGTGGACAGAAATAGTCTCCCAGATATGTTGAAATATATAGAGAACGAAAAAAAACAAAAAGTTTTAACCGGTTTTGTGGATTTCATAATGTTCCGTTTCTGTTCCGGAACATTTGAATACATCTTTTTTCGTTTCCGTTTCCGCTCCTCGTAAAATTCCATAAATTTCCGTTCGTTTCCGGTTTTCGTTTTCGTTCCTTGAACCAGTTCGGAGCCCTGGCTGCAACTAACGATTATTTTGATACATCGATTAATCGCCCATTTTTACTGACGATTAATGCATTAATCGGTTCATTTTTTAACTTGAAATCGGATCGATTACTAGCGTGAATTATTCATAAAAGTTTGCAATATTAATAATGCAAAAACATTCTGTCTCACTGTCTCCACTCTTTGCTAACATTTCCATTACTTTTAGTTCTTAGCTGTATTAACAAACACTTGTGGTTTCTCTCACTCATCCGTTGAACCTAATCTCTTCTTTGTCGAAAATATGTGCGCTGTTGTTTACAAATGAATGTACTTTCTCTTTTCTTGGTGAGAGAAATGCTGACTAAATGTTATTCATGAACAGAAAAACACAGAACCTTAATGTACTGTGATTTTTATTTTTTTTTTTTTAAGTGCATGAAGTGCTGGCTTTCAATAGGGCTGTTGCACGGTGACATCACGTGGTTGGTAGCGACAGACATTTTGGTGGTATCACCGCAGTCAGACGAACAGGCAGATAGCGATATTTGCATAACATTGTCCGTTTAAAAGTGTTCCGTTATTGATTTCTCCATGGTAATATGCTATCAATCGCCAGCAAATGACAGCCTAACTACGTCCATTGTATTATAAACCCTATATAATGGACGTGAAGTTGTAAAGTATTCCAGTTAAACACAGATATACATATATTTCACCGTACGTGATACCACCAACATGTCTGCCACCACCGAGCCATGACGTCATGTGCAACAGCCCTATTTGGGCTAACTAAATCAACTTGTTTTTTTTTGTTTTTGGTTTGCTTGGTTTCTTTTCAATTAAATATAATTAAATATATTTTGGGGAAATCTCTAATCAGGGCTTGATAACGAAATAATTTTTAAAAAGTTCCGTTCCGAACGGTTCAGGCAGGCCTCTGTTTAACATTTTCGTTCTCGGAACCACTCCACCACCAAAATATCGGTCCTGAACCGGTTTGGAACGCAAAAATTGTGTTCGTTCTTAAGGTTCCTTATATTGTGCAATGTCAAGATTAGATAGAGTTTATACAAAATATATTTGGTGGACTTCAAACTTGCAACCGGCTTTGAAACGGCATTACCTTCACTCCCTTGTCTGTCCACAAGATGGAGCCCCAGATGCATGGAGCTTGATGACTGACAGTGAAAGGTGGATGGAAATAGTCTCTCAGACATAGGATATGTTAAAATATCTAGAGAACAGAAAATACAGTTTTTAACCGGTTTTGTGGATTTCATAATGTTCAGTTTCTGTTCCGGAACAGTTGAAGAAATGTTTTTTCGTTTCCGTTTCCGCTCCTCGTAAAATTCCGTAAAATTCTGTTCGTTTTCGGTTTTTGTTTTCGTTCCTTGAACCGGTTCAGAGCCCTGCCTCTAATAGGAAAAAAAAGATGATGAGAAAATATATGTATGAGCCTACATTCATTTAGTCTGCAAGCTGACACATATATCTTCACTCCTGTCCTCAATCAATACTCAACCGAGACATAAAGCGTACGTGTGTGATTGTTAAACAGCGTGACCTGCCTGAGGCGCCGCTCCGTGCGCCTGTGTATGTAACAGCCGTCTGAGGGCGCGTGGGAGACAAATTGGCCCTTTGACATATTTGTCAGCACGCCGGAGCGGACAAATCATTATGGCTTAGCCACAATGGCCATCTTTGTTTCTGATGATAATTGTGGCCGTGTCCGAAATCGCTCCCTATCCCGGCCTTCTCCATCAAGGGGCCAAACCATTGGAACTCTATACCAACAGAGCTAAAACTAGAGACGGATAGCAATGTGTTTAAGGGAGGACTGAAATCCTGGCTGAAATCAAATCAACATTGTACACATGAACAATAGTTGTGTCCTAATGCCTTGAAGGATCATGTTTGGGTTTTAAAAACATGTCTTTATCGATAATGGTGTATATTTGTATTTCCTTTAGTATTGATTCATTTTATGTTTTAACTGATGCTAGTTTATATATGAATTCCTTGTATATTTGTCTAGAATGTTCCCACTAGTGGCTTCGAACTGGTAGCGCCTCCTGTGGACGGGTGTTGAAAATTAGCACTCGTGCTACAAACACTCATGCAGTGCATCTGGTTTGACCAATGTCTTATGTGATGTGAATATCAAATAAATAAAAACCTAACCTAACCTACTCCCTACCCCCCATAGTGGACTCACTTATAGTGCACTCAACAGCAACGGCCAAGATTTCGGACACTAGAGATGGTGCCGTCAAAATTATTATAAAATATAATTATAAAAGATATAATTATACAATTTAACAATCGTCAGAAAGAGTCAAAAGTACTAAGATTTATAATTATTTGCCGCAGTCGGTCGCTATTTGGTGACTATCCCATGAAATACAAAGAGATGTATTGGTGATATGGACTTGATTTCCACATAAAATGGCAAGAAAAACATTTAACAAGCAACTGGAAACTCTTCAATTCCTGTCGTTTATACTACATGATGCATTTTTCCATCGTGAAGTTAGCAAAATAAATAAATAAAATTCACTTGTAGTGCTGGTTGCCGGGTAATTTTTACTTAAATTAATAATCAACTGCAGAACATTGGGTACATTCCATTGACAACCAGAATTGAATGCCGTGTCATTTTTAAGTTTAGGTCAATTTTAAAACATCTCGCAATGCATTATGGGTTATGTTGCCCAGTTTAGGGTGCATCTGATGCTCAGTACTACAATTGGCGGTGCATGGTGGGATACCTTCAGTGCAGTCTAGAAGAATAATTCGGACACCCCTTATAAAATGGCGTGCGTCCCATATAGTGCACTATATGGGGGATAGGGAGCGATTTCGGACACAAACGCTGTCATCCGCATTGACTTGAGTGAGCAAATTTGTGTCAGTATGTCTGAAGCCTAGAGCTGTGCATCTCTCCGTCTCTCACATGCACATCTGAGGCTGCACTCCCCACAGCCCCAGGTAGAGTGGGCGTGTGTCATGAAGTGATAAAAGACAAGACTCGCCGATCAATAGGCGCTAGCCGGCGCTTCTCGGCGCCACGTTTTGCTCTTGCGTTCAAAGTGCTTCCCTCTGTTCCTCCCCCCGCTGTTGCTGCCATCACGAGGAGCGCGTGGGTGTAACTGTCTCTTTAATGAAGACGTATTTGTATATTAAATGGTACGTGCCGACAGTGCAGGCTGCACATACAAATCGCCATCGATAGGAGGATCGCTGCAACAGCGAGTACGGGAACCGAATTTGGTTTATATATTTTCATCAGATATGGGCAGAGTAGCGATAAAAATTACTCAAGTATTGTTACCTCAGCAAGATATTACTCACGTAAAAGTCAAAAGTAGTCATCAAAATAGTTACTCAAGTAAAAGTAAAAAAAAGTACTCCACAAAAAAGTGACTTAAGTAGCAAAAGTACTGAGTAACTTTTGGTAAAAAAAAAAAAATAGGACAAATTCTCAAAATATTATTGAATGCCCCAAGGCCGATTGAAAGCGCCCGAGAGGGAGAGAGTGCCCGAGAGGGCGAGAGAGACCGCCCGAGATGGAGAAAGAGAGAGAGAGAGAGAGAGAATGTGTAGGTTATAAGAGAGAGAGAGAGAGAGAGAGAGAGAGAGAGAGAGAGAGAGAGAGAGAGAGAGAGAGAGAGCGAGAGAGAGAGAGAGAGAGAGAGAGAGAGAGAGAGAGAGAGAGAGAGAGAGAGAGAGAGAGAGAGAGAGAGAGAGAAGGAGACCACCCAAGAGGTAGAGATATGATGCCAAAGGCCAAGTTAATGTAATGAGTAGCGAATTGATGACATCTCAGTAAAAAGTTTTTTTTTCACCTCAAATTTACTTGAGTAAAAGTAACTTGTGAAAAATGTACTCCAAAAGTAAAAAAGTACATAATATAAAAGGACAATATCAAAGACAGACACTCAGACAGAATGAAAAAAGCTGTTAAATCTCCACCTATCAGTGTAACGATCTGGTCGACTGAGGGAGGAAGTAGAAAAATATCTATAAAGCATAACAATATGCCTCAACAATTACACATTAAAGATGACTGTAACATGGTTGGCTAGGGGGCAGCAGACATTGTGGTGGTATCATCGCGGTCAGACGAACAGGCAGAGAGTGATACTTGCATAACATTCTCTGTTTAAAAGCGTTGTATTATTGGGTCCGAGTGGTTATGGACACCGCACCTAACACGACCCCATTCATGTTAGTAGCGCTGTGTCTAGCGCAGCATCCGCAGTGTTGCGAGTTCGACTATGCTCATCGACTTGTCTGCAATGTCTACCCGATCTACCCGATGATCTCTTCAACCCAGTTTCCGACTAGTCCTATCCAATAAAGATGGAAAAACAGCGCTGACGCCGGAAAAAGTAACTTTAAAAATAAAAAGTGTTTTATTATTGATTTATCAATTGCCAGCATAACTAAGTCCATTGTATTTGCACCTATATAATGGACGTCAAGTGGTAAAGTATGAGTTATCTGTATGTATACGTATACTCCACCGTAATAAGGTTTACTTCTTCTCTATTCCCATTTCAAATATTACATCATCATCATATATTTTATTTTCAGATTTCTATTGTTGTGTTTCATTATTTGGAATTAATTCCTTTTAGTTTTATTTTATTTTGTGTGTGCGTGCTAATATTTGAAATAAACTTAATTCATTCATGATACCACCAAAATGTCTGCCAGCGTCAAGCAGTGACATCACCGTGCAACGGCCCTATCGACATTTGACTTGAAGAGACGCTCCCTATCCCCTACACCCTTTATAGTGCACTCAACATCAACGACTGTGATTTCGGACACTTGAGTTGGCGGCGTCAAAATTATTAGAACGTTATAAAATTCAACAATCATCACAGTCAAAAGTACTTCGATTTATAACTATTTGCCGTGGTCGATCGCCATTCACTACTGCTTCACCATTTTTTGGTAGCTTAGGTCATTTTTAATTGACAACCTTTAATCTGATTTTATTACTTAAATGTATGTCTATTATCTGTAGGGACCGGTTAATCTAGCCAAGATTGAGACTAATTGATAATCTCAATCTCCTCTTTCCTCCAGTCCTCCAGGAGTTCTGTTAATCAACCAAAACGAACTAACATCAACAACAAAAAATCCAAAGCAGTAGTTATTTCTTCAACTAGGCCGAGATTGAGATTGAGTGAAAATTTCAATTCTCCTCTTCTCTCCAGTCCTCCGGTAAAGGAGTTCTGTCAAAACAAATCAACATTAACGATAACTAATCAAAAACTACAGGTAATTTTTTTCAACTAGGCCGAGATCAAGACTGACTGAAAGTCTTGATCTCCTTTTTCTTCTTTCTTCTAACTTCTTTCCAGTCTTCCTTTAAAGGAGTTCTGTAACCAACCGCAAATTACTGTCCTTAGCTGGGAAAGGTTGAAAGGTAGTTAGGTAAATAGCTGCTATATTCCTTAAATCTAATTCTAAAAACGTAATCACTTTTGTGAAGCGCCTTGAGGCAGCTTCGGCTGCGATTTTGGCGCTATATAAAAATCTGTTGAGTTCAGTTGAGTTGGCTTGAAGAGACGATTTCATTAATATAAAATACAGCATAAAATACACTAAAGAAATGGGAATAATATATTTCACACCATTGACTCCATCACATTCCAGAAGTCGGGGCGTAACAAAAGCGCAGTGTGTGTGTGAGCTAGGATTGTCTCTTGACGAGTAACTTACTGTGGTCGCCAGCCGCTCCCATGTATTAGTGAGCGACAGCTGTTCCTCAGCGGCTCCGCAGAGCACACAGCACTCACAAATTGTTGAGCTTCCCTCGAGATGTCTCTCCTCTTCAGCCTAACAGACGGAGGAAGAACCACAGTCCGTTAGTCATTCAGCCGGCGTGGACAGTCCGCCGTGCCAAGTTCAACACTCATTTATGCCATCACACCAGTTTCGTTCAGAATAGCGTCAAATAATGTCACACACACAGCCATCCCCGAAACCGCATTGGCAGTGGTCTTAACCATAAACTGTATATAAAGTAGACGCAGAGTGCATGATGTCATCCCATTGCTTTCATCAAACTTTTTTGTGCCCACCGACTGCGTATTGCCATTGTTGAAAGTACCGTATATCCGGTACCGGGAGAGATAGAGAGAGTTATACAGTATATGAGAGAGAGCCACCCCACACACAATTTCTTCCGGTGGTACTGTCCGCTAGGGGCGCCAACGACAGAGTCAGAATGAATGGGATCCTATGGAGGCTGAAATAAAATATATTAACACCAAATCTGACGCGTTTGTGAAATTATGACCCCCCCTCACACAATTAACCGATAATTATCCCGACAATATACATTAAAACATCAATTAGAAACAATCTTTAAATAGGTTAAACGGTCTGATAAGATTGGAATATTTCTATTGTAAATCCAATAGGGTCCATGCTTTTGGAAGTCGGCACGCCGGCTGAAGCGAATGCGACGTCCATATTTATATACCGTCTATGGTCTTAACCTTGTTTAAGAGGATAGTTCATGGAGGCAGCCATGCAATGGTCTGGTTCTAAAAACTTTAGAACGTAATTAGGGCGGATTGCCCTAATGTGGGCCTTTTTCTTTGCAGCTTCCTAATGTGGGACAGTCAGTTGCTTAAGATGGAACAGTGAAATGTAGTGTTGAACTAGAGTACTTTTAACTCTACTCAAGTAGATATTTGGATCAGTACTTTATGGTCGTACTCGAATGTATTTTACTCTTACTCAAGTAAGAAATGTGGGTCCTTTTGCCTTCTCCGTTATTATGTGCAGCTTATGGTGGAGCTGAAAAGATTCAGTTATTCCGCCTCGTCTCAGTCATAAGCTGTGTGTTTTTGTTGTGGCGATGTTTGTTCCACCGCCGGCGTCTACTGCGTCCAAATCAAAAAGAGAAAACAGTAAAACAAAACAAAAAAAGAAATGTCACCACAGTGGCAAACAAAGTTATCAGCCCGTTGATGGAATTAATAACAACAGCATGGATGAAGGGAGTGCGTCGCATTCAGTATATAGACAAGTTTACGCACCAAAATAAGAACTCTGCCATTTTGTCCCGCCCTTTGTAAACGCACTTCTCGTGTGTGTATTTCAGCCTTAGTAAAGTAATCATAGTCAACTGAAGTGGCTGAATTTGTCACACAAAACACAGCTTCAAAATCCGCTTACCACAGCTCTCTCTCTCTCTGAACAATTACCCCCATCATCCGGGCCACTCACAGTCCACTGGAATTTGACCCAACAACTCTGGACTACGTCCCTACGCACTAAAAATACTCATCATAGTTCACTTCCTCCGCTTGTAGCAGAATGTGCACCAACATGGGTCAGCCTTCTCCAGAGTTTCCGGTCCAGTGTCATTCTGTTGAGGGTTGGTAGGTCAAGTCCTGACCACTTGTAGACGTTGTCGCGCCATCTTTTGGGTTGTCTTCCTCTGCATCTCTTGCCGGCTACCATTCCTTCAAGGCAGAGTTTTGTCAGTCCTGTTTGGGATTGTTTGATGTGTCCGTAGAGTTTAAGGGTTCTGCTTTTGATTATTGCCATTATTGGTATGAGTGAGGTTATTCTGTGGAGTTATTTTATTTCAATGTGGTCTAGAAGGCGGTGTCCTGTCATTCATCGCATGATGTGGTTCTGGAATGTTTCAATTGTACTGCTAAAAATACTAAAGTTCAGCAATTGAGACGCAGCAACAGTCTATGGGTCTTCCTATGTTCAAGTGTCAAAAAGTGTCAAAAAGTCAGAACGTTCTACTCACTCCTCGAGGATTCTTCACTCCTACCTACAAACAGAGATGGCAAGTAACGAAGTACAAATACTCAAGTAGTGTACTTAAGTAGTTTTTTTCCTGTATTTGTACTTTCAGAAGTATTTTTTTCTCTCTGACGACTTTTTACTTGTACTGAGTAGATTTTTAACAGAAATATCTGTACTTCTACTCCTTACTTTTTCCAAAACAGGCTTGTTACTTTTTTTTGAGCACGGAATGTAGGTGGTAGGGATATGTATAGTGTGAATGAGCCAGTAGGAGGCGATAATGTCAACAGATGTTAATTTCAATGTTTGGCAGTGGGATTTATGAACTTTTAGTAAATTACGTTAGGCTAGATTTTTAACAATTTATTCAAAACATTCAAACATTGTAAAACTAGCATCGAAGAGTGAATTTTATATACAATTTTATTTTTTTACTTTGTACTTTATACTTTCAAAAATACTTTTGAGTAATTTTCAGAGCCTGTACTTTTTACTCTACTTGAGTAGATTTGGATCAGTACTTTGTAGTCGTACTCAAGTTGTTTTTTTTCACAAATGTATTTTACTTTTACTCAAGTCAGAAATTTGGCTACTTTTGGCATCTCTGCCTACAAAACAGTGTCCTGTTCCTTGGAGTCCCTTTAAGCCGATTGAGGTTTCAGGAGGTGGAATTAGATAATTGGGTGCAATTTTGAAATCCCCATCTTCCGAAATCCAGCCCTTAATTTCGGAACATTTCAGAAGAACACAGGGATTTCGGAAGATAGACATTTTGAAATGGGGGCAGGTCGTTTGGTCACAGTAGGGCTAGGGATTAGGGTAGGGCTTTGTATCTGGGTCTGGGTGAGGGTCAGCTTTGGTAGGCACAGTGGCTGGCACTGCTGCACCACAGCCAGAAGGTCCTCGGTTCGCCTGTGCAGGTCCTTTCTGTGTGGAGTTTACATGTATTCCACGTGTCTGCGTGGGTTTCCTCCGAGCACTGTGGTTTCCGCCCCACCCATCACTAAAACAAACAAAAAAACAAAACTGCACCAGTCAGTGTCCCTGGCCAAAGCACTGGCTCAGAATCTGGAGTTGGCCCCTGGGATGTTGCGCATGCTATGTGGCCGCCCACCGCTCCTCATAGATTTTAAATGTGGAGGAAGAATTTCACAGTAAACGTTTGTATGTTAGACCGAATAAAGTACCTGTTAGATGGTCAAGGTCTAGCGGTTCATACTCCTTTAACAAGAGATGAGAGAATTTTGACCGTCTTGGTAAAATGAATACTCAGTCCCCTCAGCAAAAATCTAGATGGTATGGTGACGGCGCTTCCTGTTACAGACTAAAGCCCAATTCGCACTGGACTTTTACTATCCAAGGATAATAAAAGTAATTTTATTCTGAATAATTGCGGAGGACTTCTGAGTTTCATTTGACATGCGAATGTGCGATCTCAGTGATTTGCAAAGTAATAATTCCACTGCGAGTTACCTACTGTGATTCGTCAAAACACAACAATGGTTTGAATTCAGAATTTGTTTAACTTTGTTAATACACGCACACACGTCTGTATGTGCGTATACATGCGTATACAACGTTCCACACACGACAACGCAGGCACCACTGCCGATAGCGTGCCGTAGCTGTTGGCCAACTATCCAGTATTTGCAATAGGTTGGTCCAGCATTGACACAGCCCTGTGAAGGTCAATGTTACAGTGATGTGGTGTGCTTTGGTGAAAAAGAGATCACGGTTGGCCACACATGATGTAAAGTACGTCATTTGGAAAGTCTGGCCGCAAACCACTTGAAATAATACCTTAGAGATTTATGAAACACTTTTCTAGATACTCTGTTGCTTTACACATTTAAATGTTTCTATATGTGGAAAGGTTAAAAGCAGATAAAAAATACGAGAAACTAGAAGCACTCAGAGATTGCAAACCTGTGCCGTAGTAAAACATAGCACTGTTAGTCCTAGCAGTATGTGTGGCGATCCATTATCAATGCAAGTGTTGGTAGAGCGCGGTTGCGATTGACGCCACCGGCGAACATGCCAAATAAAATTTCCCAGCGGCCCCTGGACCCACAAGTCTAGTCACGTGACTGCACAGCGATACATCGGTAAGTTGGCGATTAAGTATAATTGTTATTTATAGGCTACAGAAATGCACCAAAATCGAATTACTTCTTTCTTTTGTCATTTCCAACAACTCTGCAAAATTTCATCCAGATCTATGAACAACTTTTTCACTTATCGAGGGGACAAACCAACGCGGCTCAAAACATAACCTGCTTCGCGGCTACGCCCTGGCACAGTTAATGACGCCCCACTTGTAAAGCATAATGAAGCAAGAAGAACATCAAAGGAGATCGGCATAGTTAAATATGGAAAAGTCCAAATCTCTCCGCTATAGCTTTGCTCTTTGGCTCCACGGCAGAGTTTGGAATGAAGTCGCCATAGATGTGTTGGCCGGGCCTGAGCCATTTCAATTTAACTTGAAATAAAAAGCATGGAGCGTGGCGAATTGCACCGTAGCGATATTGCCCAGACGAGCAAAGAGCATCCCGGTCATTTTGCTAGCGTGGGAGTGATTAGCAAGCCTCTCGGATAGCGCCGAGGCCTAATCAGGAATCCGATGGCTGTTTAAAAGAGGGGGGCGCTTTGGTGGCCAAGTTAGGAGTTTGGCTTAGAACAGAGTTCAGCTAACTGTTCAACACACAGTCGTGTCTTCACAGAGTTCAGCTAACTGTTCAACACACAGTCGTGCCTTCACAGAGTTCAGCTAACTGTTCAACACACAGTCGTGTCTTCACAGAGTTCAGCTAACTGTTCAACACACAGTCGTGTCTTCACAGAGTTCAGCTAACTGTTCAACACACAGTCGTGTCTTCACAGAGTTCAGCTAACTGTTCAACACAGTCGTGTCTTCACAGAGTTCAGCTAACTGTTCAACACACAGTCACACAAGATTGTCAACGCATTCACAATGAAGGCGAAGGCACTTCATTGTGAATGCGTTGACAATCTTCCTCGCCATCTCTCCCTAACCGAAAAACCTGGTATCTGCAGATATGGGCAGAGTAGCCATAAAAATTACTTAAGTAAAAGTATTGTTACCTCAGCAAAATATTACTCAATTAAAAGTAAAAAGTAGTCATCCAAATAGTTACTCAAATAAAAGTAAAAAAGTACTCCCCAAAAAAGTTACATAAGTAGCGAAAGTACTGAGTAACTTTCAGTAAAAAAAAAATATGACGCCAACATGTGCCGACAGTTGCCAAAGGGTGTCGCTAAAGGCCAAGTTAATGTAACGAGTACTTTTTCACCTCAAATTTACTCAAGTAAAAGTAGAAAGTAACTTGTGAAAAATGTACTTCAAAAGTAAAAAAGTACACACAAAAATTGTAACAGAGTAAATGTAATGCGTTACTGCCCATATCTGGGTATCTGTATGGGCTACCATATTTAATTGTACAGTTGGCAGAACGCCTTCTAGATTACCAATACCTCAATCAGAGATGGCAAAAGTAGCCACATTTCTTACTCGAGTAAGAGTACACATTAGTAAAATAACAACTTGAGTATGACTACTAAGTAATGATCCAAATATCTACTTGAGTAAAGACTACAGGCTGAGAAATGCACTGTTTTTTTAAAGTAAAAAGTACAGGATCTAAAATGTACTCAAAAGTATTTTTTAAAGTACAAAGTACTAACATTAAAATTGTATCTAAATTGCAATTTTTTGATGTTATTGTTTGAATGAATTACTAACAACCTAGCCTAATTTAGCTTATATGTCGGGACTGAATGAAAAACACTTAACTTGATAACTGGGACTGCACTCGGTACAACAGCGCCCCCTACTGACACATATTATACAAGTTATCCTACCAGTCAGAGCGCAAAAAAAGAAAAAGTAACAAGCCTGTTTTGATAGAAGTAAGGAGTAAAAGTACAGGTATTTGTTAAAAATGTACTCAGTACAAGTAAAAAGTAATGGCAGAAAAAAGTGGATCCGGGACAAAGAAAGAGAGCTATACAGTATATGAGAGAGAGATACACCCCACACGCGACAAAAGATGGTGAGATTCAAGATGCATTTACTTGGATGCATTTTTTTTTGTAGGATGTAATTATGATCAGGTTAAATTGACAAAGATATTGTGCATCAAAACAAAACGTAAGGGTTCAATACGTTGTAGACTTGATACAGTCTTTGCATTTTTCAGCTGCTGCCAGTTCCTTTTACCCCAGTCCGTGGAGGAGCCAGTGAGCTCCTTGTGTCCACTCTGACCATTTCTGATGCCCGCATGTAACAATAGCAGTCTAGTTAAAAATGAACGCTGCCAACCAGGGCTTGAAAACGGAATTATTTTTGAAATATTCCGTTCCGAACGGTTCAGGCAGGTCTCTAACGTTTTTGTTCTCGGAACCGTTCCACCACCAAAATATCGGTCCTGAACCCGTTCGGAACACAAATTTCGTTCGTTCTTAAAGTTCCTCATATTGAGCAATATTAAGTTTAGATATAGTTTATACAAAATTTGGTGGACTTTCAAACTTCCGTGTAACTGTATTGACATTAAAAGGGGGTTTAAACACCTCTACATTCACTTCCTTGTCTGTCCACAAGATGGAGCCCCAGATGCATGGGGCTTGATGACTGACAGTGAAAGTTGGATGCATGCACAACCAGAAATAGTCTCCCAGACATAGGAAATGTTCAATGTTTTTAACCGGTTTTGCGGATTTCATAATTAATTCAGTTCCGGAACATTTGAATACATCTTTTTTCCGTTTCCGCTCCTCGTAAAATTCCATACATTTCTGGTCACTAAAGAAAACACACACTGAACAACTTTTTCAGACCAATTTTGTTTTTTAATTTCTAACATATTTTGCATGTACAGGTTGGCAGTAGTGTGCAAATTAAACATCAAGGAGATAAAACATTGGTGTTACAGCAAATAAATAAATCAATGTTTTGTTGCACCACTTGCTAAAAAAGAAAGCTGGGTAGTTACTTTCTGCAGTAGGGCTGCAACTAACGATTATTTTGATAATCGATTAATCAGCCGTTTTTACTGTTGATTAATCGTTTAATTTTTCATTTAATTTCAGAACGATTATTAGCATTAATTGCGATTATGAAACATTATCAAAAGTTTGCACCGTTAATATTGCAAACTTTTGGATGTTTCGTTATCTCCACTTTATAGTAATAGCATGAAAGAGCCAGGCTAAATTATAACATTGGGTTTTCATGCAATCTTGCGTGTTGTCTTTATTGTATTGGGTCCTTGGCACTGGAGAAATTGCATTACGAACAACATGTATTTCAACCATTTGAGCAAAGAATAGGCTAAACCATATAGCGATTAATCGCTGCCAATTGATCGACTATCAAATTAGTTGCCGATTATTTCAATAATCGGTGAATCGGTTGCAGCTCTAATCTGCAGACATTGCATCACAACACTGAGTAAATTGACAAGTAACCAGTGTTGACTAGTCTTACTAGAGTGTGACAGTTGTGAGAAAGACAGGTAAGCAGTCAAGTTATTCCCCAGCCTCAGCATTGATGCTTGCTGGCAGACGCATTAACAAAATATAACAAGTCAAGAGCTGAATCTTTAAAAAGACTGAGAACATAAAAACTGAGGGATTGGTCAGGCCCCCACGAATAAAACTGTCCAAAAACACAAATGGAAACTTCACTTGCAATTTGTCGACTTAAATCCACCATGGCATAGGAATATAAAAAAAATTGAAGTTTCATGAATCTAAAAAAAAAAAAAAAAAAAAAAAAAAAAAAAAAAAAAAAAAAAACGCAAATGATAATACTAACAGATCCCCGTCATTGTTCCATTAGCAGCGGTGACACTGTTCAATGGAAGGTACTATAAAAACGCACATAAACCAAGGGAAAGCTTTAAAAACCAAATAACGCCAACCCCAAAATGTAAACCGTATGAGAATATGTGGCTGGTGTGAGGAACTCCGGTTATTTACGAGGGAAGCGGAGGTCTTCCCTGTAGAGACGGCTGGCAGCGCGTCCTCTCTCAGCCTGGCAGTGTCGTCGGTCAGTCCAATTAGCGCAGTCGTTTTCCTGTCATCTTTAGCTGGCCGGGCCAGCGGGCTTCCCGGGATGGTTGATGGAGTTGAAGTCAATGGTGATGCTTGTTCTCTTTGGCAAGAATTCCCTGTGGAGACACAGAACAAGTTATTCAGCATTTTATAGTTTTTTAATAGCAGTTAGAATGGCAATGAAAGCTACATGGTACAAAGGAGGAAAAAATATATATAAATGATGGACAGATCCTAGTTCAGGACGCCAATGTGACCAGGGCTTTGAACCGGTTCAAGGAACGAAAACCAGGAACTTTTAGTATTTTCCAGGAACAAAACCGGAAATGTTATTTTTAATGTTCCGGAACAGGAACACTTATTTTAAAATACTGGTAACCGGTTAATACCGGTTTTATTTTGTTCCTCAAAGGAGTGCACTTTGGGATAACTTCAGGAATAAAACAAGAGTATTTATAAAATCTACGATGCAGAAGTGAAGTAGGAATTGTTGCGGGACTCTCTGCAGCGTGTTGTTGTGGGTTCGCCCCGACACGCAACGAGACCTCGGCTGTAGAGCGCTACCAGCGGGCCTCTGACAGGAATTAAATTAACCGTTCCGGGAACAATATTTTTTTGTTCTAACCGGTTCAGGAACGTCAATTTATTGGTGGAACACATAACCAGAAACGTTATAATTCGGATTCTGTTCGGAACAAAACGCTTGGGAAAAAAACATTGGTTGTAAGCCCTATATGTGGCAAAAGGTTCCTGGCAACTGTGTGGATCTTTGAACGCTTGTGATAGTTAACCATAGACTATGTAAAAATGGACGCCACGTTCATTTTGATGTCCGTGCCTACTTCTGGGTTGGTATGGGGGGAGCCTAGTCTCCTAAAACCGAGCCCTATGGGAATTCCAATACAAATATTCCAATCTTAGCAGCCTGTTTTAACCCATTTAAAGATCTTTCCTAATTGTTTTTTTAATGCATATCGTAGGGATAATTATCAGTGTATTGTGTGAGTGGGTGATAATTTCACAAACGTGTGAGATTTGGCGTTTTTTATAATTTTTTATTTCATTTTTTATTTCAGCTCCCTTAGGATCCCATTCATTCTGACTCTTGTTAGCGCCCGTAGCGGACAGTACCACCGGAAGAAGTCGTGTGGGGTGTCTCGCTCTCATATACTGTATAGCTCTCTCTATCTCTCCTTGTCTCCGGATATACAGGTACTTTCAGCAATGACGGTACGCAGTCGGGGGCTTCAACCCGACTTTCATGAAAGCAATGGGATGACGTCACGCGCGCTGTGTCTACTTTATAAAGTCTATGTAGTTAAGCCATTCAATTAGGAAATCACAATATGCCAATCCTTCCTCTAAAACCAAAACACGTTAAACGAATAAGACACATAGTCTCGTTTCTGTGGCATAGTTAACAGCACAAGCAGCAACACCAGCTCGCTTCCCCTCAAGGCCATATACTGCCTGTCCCCTCGTCCCTGCGCCCTCTTCACACCAACGCACCAAGAAGCACTTTTCGATGCTTATCAAACAGACTGTATATAAGTAGACACAGCGTGCATGACGTCATCCTATTGCTTTCATCCTAGCCGGGTTGAAGCCTCCGACAGCGCGGTGCCATTGCTGAAAGTACCCGTATACCCGGAGACAAGTAGAGGTAGAGAGAGCTCTTCGGTGTAAGAGAGAGAGCGAGAGAGCGAGAGCGAGCCCACACGCGACTTCTTCCGGTGTTACTGTCTGCTAGGGGCACCAACGACAGAGTCAGAATGAATGGGATCCCATGGGAGCTGAAATAAAAAATATTAACGCCAAATCTGACGCATTTGTGAAATTATGACCCCCACACACACACACAATGAAACGCTAATTATCCCGACAATATACATTAAAACATCAATTACAAACGATCTTTAAATAGGTTTAAACAGGCTGCTAAGATTGGAATATTTGTATTGGAAACTACCATAGGGCGTGATTTCCGGAGACGGGGCTCCCCTACCAACCTGAAAGTAGGCACAGACATCAAAACGAACGCGGTGTCCATTAGTTATCAAAATCACAAGAAAATACAGCAATGCATTTTGTAACCAACATTTAAATGGTCTCCTCTTTGTCATTTCCCTACATCAACTTAATGTTGAATGAAACGACTTCATGTTCACCAATTTGTGCTCCCCATGTCTGCATATGTGTGGGATTTTTGCTCCAGTGTTCCGTCACAAAGTGGTCGCCCGTGCCCAGTCCGAATGAGTGTACAACGCAAACACATAAAATCCAACAGGAAGAAACAATCGTTAAATACAGCCCATCACATGGAGCTACACACTAAATTGCATTTTTTGCTCGCGTCCGAACCAGAGTCCCGCCACAGCGCTCAAAGCCAACTGCCTCTCGTGCGTGGGCCCATATCCCCAAACGTGCCGTTCCCTGGCTCCCTACAGTACATGGCTATGAATTTCATTTCCGCGCTCGCCGACATCCAACATGAGGAAAAAAAAACCCACAGGAAACTGCTTCGCGCCACCACAAATCCAGGCAATGACCAATGGCGCAATTAAATAAACCAGAATAAATACAGTGCATGTGTGTATATAGCACCGTGTGAAGAAACGCCACAAAAACGACAACTTTGTGCACTGCTCTAACAGAATTTGCATGGGACGGCACTTTCGAGTTTAGATCACCTCTGAAGTCACACAGGGTGGATGATGGCGCAGAGCACCAGTGGGTGTGGACAGAACGAAGTTGTTTAAGGTTAGTTTAATGTTCCAATCAGTGTTAAAAACGGCCTTCACTTCTCGTTTATTATTCTCACTCCATTCATCGGCTGTGTCCAAAAACGTTATTCACTATGTACCCTGTGAATCGAGCAGGGCTCTGAACCGGTTCAAGGAACGAAAACAAAAACCGGAAACGAACGGAATTTTGCACAATTCAGGAGCGGAAACGGAAAAAGATTTCTTCAACTGTTCCGGAACAGAAACGGAACATTATGAAATCCACAAAACCGGTTAAAAACGCTTTTTTCTGTTCTCTATATATTTGAACATTTCCTATGTCTGGGAGACTATTTCCGTCCACTTTTACTGTCAGTTATCAAGCCCCATGAATCTGGTGCTCCATCTTGTGGACAGATGAGGAAGTGAATGTAATGGCGTTTTAAACCCGGTTTTCACGTTAATACAGTTGCACTGAAGTCCACCAAATATATCTAAATTTAACATTGCACAATATAAGGAACTTTAAGAACAAACTGAATTTTTGCATTCCGAACCGGTTCAGGACCAATATTTTGGTGGTGGAACGGTTCTCAGAACGAAAACGTTAAACATAGGCCTGGCTGAACCGTTCGGAAACGGAACGTTTGAAAAATAATTTCGTTTTCAAGCACCTGTGAACCCAGGTAAATATGTTGCATCATTCTTGTGCAGACTAATTGGATTTAGCTGGTCTAGTTTCACCAGCTTGTACAATTGTGAGTTTTATGATGCACGCTCCACAATTATGTGCCAAATGGCACCACAATGCACCGTGTACCTTAGAACTCTCCGAGTGAGAGAAAGTTATTTAAGGGCAGACAGATCCATTAGACATGGCAAGCAATGACGAGAAGGCTGCCTATTGAGAACACATAAAAAGGTTTTCTTTCTGTGAAAAGAACGATATTAGCAGTTTTTAAAGTTGCAGTATCCATGGCTGCACCTAGATTGTTCAAGGGACTCCGAGCGTGATCGACAGATCTGTGCATTAATGGCCCCATAGACACGCGGGATGATAGATAGAAGCAACTATACAAGTGTTGCATAGCCAAACTTTGGCCATGTAACAACTCGTATAACGGATTTAAATAGGAAAATGTGGAAGTCGTTAGGTGTTTCTATCTCCATCCCCATTTGGGACCATAGGGCTTAGTCCACTGCGCACACTCAGGGAAGAGGTATGGATTCTTAGTGTTTTCCTTTAAACACAGTGGTAGGCACTGATGCCTAGCAACTAGAAGGTCCTGGGTTCTCAGCCAGGTCCTTTCTGTGTGGAGTTTACATCTTCTCCCCGTGCCTGCCTGGGTTTCCTCCGGACAAAAAAAACCTGTTCTAGTTAACCTGCTCCAGTCAGTGCCCCCGACCAAGGTACTGGCTCAGAATCTGGAGTTGCCCCCTCACGCGCACGGGGCTGTCCATCGCTCCTCAGGGATGGGTTCAAATGCAGAGGAAGAAGTTATTTGTATTCGTATGCATTAATGCATGTGTGACTAAATAAAGTATCTTTACCTTTTACATATTTATTTTTTTTCACAATGTTCTATAGGACCCAAGGCCAGTCCTATAGGGCGGCAAGGTGGTGCAGTGGTTAGCATTGCTGCCTCACAGCTAGAAGGTCCTGGGTTCGAATACCAACCCGGACAGGTCCTTTCTGTGTGGAGTTTACATGTTCTCCCCTTGTCTGCGTGGGTTTCCTCCGGGCACTCCGGTTTCCCCCACCACCAAAAACATGTTCTAGTTAACCTGCTCCAGTCAGTGCACTGGGTCAATATCTGGAGTTGGCCCCCGGGTGCTGCGCCGCGGCTGACCACCGCTCCTCAGGGATGTGTTAAATGCGGAGGAAGAATTTCACTGTACATGTGTGTATGTGTGACTAAAATAAAGTATCATCAAGACCAGAGATGGCAAAAGTACCCAAATGTCTTACTTAAGAGTAAAATACATTTGTGAAAAAACAACTTGAGTACGACTACAAAGTACTTATCCAAAGATCTACTCGAGTAGAGTTAAAAGTACAAGCTCTAAAATGTACTCAAAAGTATTTTTGAAAGTAGAAAGTAGAAAGTACTAAAAAGAAAATTGTATATAAAATGCATTTTTTCAATGTTAGTTTGTCAATGTTATTATTTGAATAAATACCGAACAACCTAGCCTAATTTAGCTAAATTAGCTAACTTATATCTCAGGACTAAATGAAAACCACTTATTGACTTCATAATTGGGACTGTACACGGTGCATCAGCGCCCCCTACTGACTCATAATATACATGTTATCCTACCCTGTCAATGTGCAAAAAAAAAGAAAAAGTAACGTGTCTGTTTTGGTAAAAGGATTAGAACTACAGATATTTTTGTTAAAAATTTACTCAGTACAAGTAAAAAGTACTCACAGAAAAAAGTACTTCTAAAAGTACAGATACTTCAAAATTTTACTTAAGTACAGTACTTAAGTATTTGTACTTCGTTACTTGCCATCTCTGACCAAAATCCATCAGACCCAGTTTCTTTTAGGCACAATGAGGTCTTCGTGTTGAGCATCAACCTCTACACGAGTGTCTTGCTCAGTACGCGACACAAGGCAGAAAGACAGCGATACCAAAACTGCTGGCCTGGAGAAAAGTTGTATGGTGTGCATGCCTCACAGGGCAAGGAACGAAAACGAACGGAAATTTATGGAATTTTACGAGGAGAGGAAACTGAAACAAAAAAAGATGTATTCAAATGTTCCGGAACATATCCACAAAACCGGTTAAAAACGTTTTTCTTTCACTGTCAGTCATCAAGCCCCATGCATCTGGGGCTCCATCTTGTGGACAGACGAGGAAGTGAATGTAAAGGCATTTTAAACCCCCTTTTAATGTTAATACAGTTACACAGAAGTTTGAAAGTCCACCAAATATATTTTGTGTAAACTATATCTAAACTTAACATTGCACAATATGAGGAACTTCAAGTACGAACAAAATTTTTGTGTTCCGAACCGGTTCAGGACCGATATTTTGGTGGCGGAACGGTTCCGAGAACGAAAACGTTAAACAGAGACCTGCCTGAACCGTTCGGAACGGAACGTTTCAAGGATAATTCCGTTTTCAAGCCCTGGGGCCTCACCTGAACTCCACGCCTGCCATTCTGAGAAGCCTGCGGGAGGCGGCCATCATTTGATCCCCGTGGTATTTGTCAGAGAGATACACCACGTCCTTGATACCTGACAGACATTAGAGCAGCCGTTTACGTGAGGAGCAAGACAGCACTCATCCGGTGTAGAGATGCACCGATCCTGCACTAGCGCTAGGTGGCAGTGGATGCTTGTTAGATTTAAAGCTGCAAGTCTGCAACCGCTTAGTTGAAAAGAGATTATTAAATTAATCAGCAACGAAATAATTAAACCGTAGGGCTGCAACTAACGATTATTTTGATAATCGATTAATCAGCCATTTTTACTGACGATTAATCGATTAATTTTCCCTTTAAAAAAAAAAAAAAAATCGCAAAGATTATTAGCATTAATTAGGATTATGAAACACTATTAAAAGGTTGCAATATTAATATTAAAAAACTTTTTGCTGTTTCTCTATCTCCATTTTATAGTAATAGCATGAAAGAGCCTACTCTTACAGGCTAAATTACAATATATTGCGCTTTCACGCAAGCTTACATGTTGTCTTTATTGAATTGGGGCCTTGACACTGGAAAAATTGCATTGGGAACAACATATATTTAACATGTTTGAGCAAAGAACAGACCAAACCATGAAACGATTAATCGCTGCTGATTAATCGATTATCAAATTAGTTGGCGATTATTTCAATAATCGATTAATCGATTAATCGGTTGCAGCTCTATTAAATTGTGTCCTTGATTGGTGCCGTCCTCTGCTCAAACGTGTTTAAAAAAAACTGTTGCTACCAATTAGGGCTGCAAATAAATTATTTTAATACATTTTTCCATTAGTTGCAGATTATTTAAACAATTAGTTGATTAATCGGTTGGATAATTTTTCCTTTTAAATATACCTTCTAATGAGCAAAGATTAAGTTACATCCTCTGACAACAAAGCTATTGCATGTCATTTATACCTAATATTTCAACTGGGCATCAATTATGCCCAGTTAATGTTTCATATTTTCTGAAATTATGAATGAATATCAAATTTGTGTGGATAAATGGGGGAAACATCAGCTCAAAACTGCTGACAATAACAATTCAATCATTTGCCGATTAATTTTATAATCGATTAGTCACCGTTTAAAATCGACTCGATCGAGAGTCGAAGCCCTATAGTACTATCACATTTAAAGAATTCACAATATAATAATTTAGAATATAATTTGGCCACGAACGTTTGATACATCACAGGACGTACAGGATGACAAGACAAAAAAAATCCATGCAAATATTGTTCTCACACAAAAACAAAAACACCCACATGATCTAAATAAGCAACACATAGAATTAGAAAAGATTGAAATAAGAAGCATTGAAGATGAAGAACCCACGGGTAGTTAGTAGGCCTGGTTACCTGCTTGAATGATGAGTTTGGCACACTCGTTGCAGGGGAACAACGCCACATACATGGTGCAGCCCTTCACGTCAGCGCTGTTTTTGTTCATGATGGCGTTCAGCTCGGCGTGGCACACTAAAGACAAAAACAGCATTTTCATCGGGAGTGGCTAAAGGGAGCCTTTAACTTTATCTGATTTGCTTCAAACTCTGTAGGCACATGTCCCCACCTGCATGCCTCTGCAAACTTTGACATAAATTAACTTATTAAAAGTGGAGTTATGCATTTTTTTATTTCCCCATTTTATATTGATCGACACCAACAACAGCACGTTGACATCATCAGAGATGGCAAAAGTACCGGGGTTTCTTACTTGAGTAAGAGTAAAATACATTTGTAAAAAAACAACTCGAGTAAGACTACAAAGTACTGATCCAAATAGCTACTCAAGTAAAGTAAAAAGTACATGCTCAGAAATGTACTCAAAAGTATTTTTGAAAGTATAAAGTACAAAGTACGACAAATAAAATTGTATGTAAAATGCATTTTTTCAATGTTAGTTTGTCAATGTTATTTCTCGAATAAATTAACAACTAGCCTAATGTATCTTATATCTCGGGACTAAA
>OMKY01076524.1:0-16226 GCA_900302395.1 Bregmaceros cantori | reverse complement strand
ATTCCAATCCCCCCCCCCCCTTACGTCTTAACTCTCAATAGATTACTTTAGCTAACATGTCATTTGCAAGGAATTGGCTCCGATTTACTGTTTGATGTACCCGGAGCGCTGCAAGCGCGTGTCGCTGCCATGGCCGTTTGTCTCAGCAATTCTCCTGCAGCCTCCTCGTACTCATGCATATCTGACCAATCACTTGTATACTTTTCACTCTTAGTATTTTTGGGGCTTAAACCACACACCACACATTGTCCAAGTTGCAAGGAATTGGCTCCGATTTCCTGCTGGACGTACCCTGAGTGCCGCAAGCGCTGTCGCTGCCACCGCCTCCTCAGGTACCCACGCACATCTGACCAATCACTTGTACTAGTATGTTTATCTTGATTACGTAATCAGAGGCGGGCTTAACCCAAGTACCATATGTTGTTTACGTTTCTAAACCGCAGCCACGACGCTTGCTCTAACCTACCTCTTTACTGTGGCTGCAAGGCGACCTTATTCTTTCGCCTAAATTGCTAATCAGTATGTTAACTTATACTCACATCCAAGCTATTCAGGCTGCTCGCTATTCGACTGCAGCCGAGTCACTGGGACTCTAGTCCTACAGCCCGGCGCTTGTCGGCCACTTACTGGTCACAGTGTCCCTAAGCCTCGATTCTCGTATCTTTGCTAATTCCGCCTACTGACAAGGCTCACAGGTCTCTAACTCCCTATGCCATCGGCTCTCCACTCGGCCGAGCCCGAGACTCTACTATCGTAGCTTCGCTACATTCGCCGATCTGTCGAGGTCGCGGGTCCACGACCCAACCTCATACTAACACCCAGATGCATCGGCCATCTGCTCGTTAGAGTCAGCGACTCTAACATTCGTAGCTTCGCTACATTCGCCGACTGTCGAGGCCACGGTTCTACGAACTAGCCTCTTTTCAATCTTCAGATGCTGTCGGCCATCTACACGTCACCGGGTCCCTCGGGCTCGAGTTCTTTACTGTTTGAGCTGACTGAACCTTCCTAAACTAACCTCACCCTGGTTCCACAGCTCACTTCATGATCATCCTATCTTTCAATAAATGTGTTGAATTCCACCTGTGTGTTGATCATTCTTGCCCGTGAAGTAGATATTTGGATCAGTACTTTGTAGTCGTACTCAAGTTTTTTTTTCACAAATGTATTTTACTCTTACCTAAGTAAGAAATGTATGTACTTTTGCGATCTCTGTTTGTATTCCGAACACTTGTGTTTTGCACTTACCTGAAATGATGGCTGTGTCCGAAATTGCTACTTATCGCCTACTCCCTATTCCCCATATAGTGCACTCACTTATAGTGCACTATATGTAAACACTAAATGATTATAATATAATTATAAAGTCAGAAGTACTTACATTTAGCGATTTGCCGCAGTCGGTCGCTATTTACTCCCGCCGCACCGTGTTTTGGGAGTTTAGGTCATTTTTAAAATGTCTCGCAATGCATTATGGGTTATATTGCTCCGTCTAGGGTAAATCGATGCTCACTACTTTTTGCAGTTCATTGTGGGATACTTTCAGTACTTTTGATGGGGTGCATGGAGAATTCGGACACCCCTACAAAATAGTGTGCGCCCCATATAGTGCACTACATGGCCGATCTTCTTGGATAGGGAGCGATTTCAGACACAGCGGATCTCATACTACCAGCTTTGTATGCTGCGCACCAGCGGACTATATACAGACACTGAAATTACACTTGTACTTTTAGTACAATGCACTAAAAAAGACACAGTCTGACACAGTCTGTGTCTACCTTCATTTGGGTTCATTAAACCCTAGACTTTCCTAGCCTGGCAAGCCAGAACCAACGTCCATGCATCGCACACGATTAGAACGATCATTGGGTCTGGTAAACCCAGGGTTGAAAAACATGTCAAAAAAAGTATCAATCAAATCGTTTGTAACTAAGTTTAGAATAACGAACTGCCTTAACTAATGCATAACTAATGCTTAACAAGTAGTCATTGTAGTAATGAGAAATCATTAAGAGGTAATGCTTAACTTAATTAATGCTTAATGGTTAACTATGGTTAGAATGATGCTTAACTAATGCTTAACTAATGTTCAACTGTGAACACGTATTATGAAGTGTTACCAATCGGGTAATCACAATCACAGCGCAATAGGTGGGACGAGCAGCGTGGAGGCGTGACAACTAAACTCCTCCCACATTTTGATTCAAATCATTTGATTGGTCTCCCTGATTTGCTCAAAGTGCCGTCTAGCAGCATGCAATGCGAGGACGATTTGTTGGTTCTGACTCTCAAGGCTAAAGGCCTATTCATACCTTAGGTAAACTACGGATACGGGTACGGATGGAGCATTTCGCACCTTCTCTTCGGCGATTACGTACGTAAATTGACACGGATCTGGGGACCTTATGATTACGTGTGAACGGATGAAACGGAGCAACGCGTGGAACGTACGGACGGATTATGTAGGTAATTAGCCACACATAGGGTCGGAATCAGCCCGTGCCCTTGGTAACATCATGCTTACAAAAGTAATCCAAGTGGGAAAATCAAATCACAAAGCATTGACACACATAATGTATTACAAAGACAAGATCAGGAACAGATATTACATATTAAAAACATTACAAAATACTAGCACCATCTAAAAAAGCATTGTTGCTTGGCTGGGAATTCTCCACGCACCAGGTGAAAACATGTACAGTACTTTTATTATACAGGGCTGCAACGAATGGTTATTTTAATTGAATAATAATAACAACAATAATAATAATAATACTATTTTATTTTATTTATTTGTTATTTGTTGTTGTTGTTTCCCCTTAAAAAAATATTTTGGTTATCCCTAACCGGAGATGGCAAGAAACAAAGTACAAATACTTAAGTAATTTTCAAGTATCTGTACTTTTAGAAGTACTTTTTTTTCTGTGAGTACTTTTTACTTCTACTCAGTAGATTTTTCACAAAAATATCAGTACTTCTACTCCTTACTTTAAAACAGGGTTGTTACTTTTTTCTTTTTTTCTGCAACAACATGGTAGGACTACATGTATCGTGTGAATGAGTCAGTAGGGGGCGGGACTCGGTAATGCACTGAGTACAGTAGCAGTTAATATGTTCATGTAGACTCTGGGTGTGCCCCTCAAAAAAGAATATCATCTGTAAAGTGCTTTGCACTTTATACTTTCAAAAATACTTTTGAGTACATTTTAGAGCATGTACTTTTTACTTTCAAAAATAATTTTCCAATACATTTCTCAGCCTGTACCTTTTACCTTGAGTAGACATTTCGATCAGTACTTTGTAGTTTTACTCGAGTTGTTTTTTTACTATGTTTTTTGCTTTTACTAGAAATCCTGGTACTTCTGCCATCTCTGTTCCTAAACCAAACGCATATAGAGGTTCTTTTAGTCATTTTAGTTCACATCATTGAGATCTGTGATGACATTGATACATACACGCATACACATCCTCAGTGTCGGTGAAACATTACTAGACACACACATACACACACACACACACATGAACAATGGAACACTACATTACAATGACCTAATGTTGGGCTAACGATAACTTTGTGCTGAACCTGGACAAGTTCTCAGAAAGTTCCAGCAAAATCCCAGAGGTGAAGAGACAGCTTCCGGTGTCACCACTCCATCTCTCCATCGACCAGAGACGGGTGGATTGACGCCAAGCTGCTGCACATCGACGTGCGATGGCGCGTCTGGACGCATCACACAGTGTCTCTAGTGAGTTAAGCGACCGAATGCTTAGGGGAAGCAACATGTTGTGGCTCACTAGGCCATCGGAACTCATTACTTCACACTTCATTCAGCTACCGTGACCGCCGAAGAAAAGCACCATCGTTTGCTGGTCATGATGGACGCGCCGGTCAAGTGATGGAAAGACGAGAAAAAGTGGTGCGCAACACGTGTCTGAAGCGAACTGGCGTATTGTCCATAGGCGCCAAATTCGTTGGATGCTCCGGAGCCCGGACACCGAAGGGGATGATGATGAGCACCCAGTGGCAAATACCAACATCAAAGACATGAATTTAGTAACGCACATATTTTTTCGGACGCAGCTCTGTAACACACCTGTCAGGTAGAGCCTCATCAGCGCAACCAAAGCCAACAGTGATGTCTGATGTGGAAGCACACGCTCAGTGTGTGTGTTTGTTTGTATTTATGTGTGTATATTGGTCGCTCTCTCTCGCGCTCAGTGTGTGTGTTTGTGTGTATTTATGTGTGTATATTGGTCGCTCTCTCTCGCGCTCAGTGTGTGTGTTTGTCTGTATTTATGTGTGTGTATAATGGCCGCTCTCTCTTGCGCTCAGCGTGTGTGTTTGTGTATTTATGTGTGTGTATATTGGTCGCTGTCTCTCGCGCTCAGTGTGTGTGTTTGTGTGTATTTTTGTTGGTCACCCGGCAATTGGTCGCTGGATGCAAGTTCTTGCAGCGTGAGTACTTTGCGTGTCTCTTCCCGCGGGTTGGAGGGCACCCACAGGCAAAAACAAAAGTCGGCGCCTATGGTAATGTCCGGGAGTTGCACTCACCGTTCCCAAAAACGAATCCCAAAAACGATCTGCTTATTTTGTTAAGGTTTGGTTGGGTTAGGTTAGGGTTTGGATCGTTTTTTTTTTTTTTTTTTTGATTCGCACTTTACATCACGGCAAATTTGGGAATATGTAACCCTTGTCAGGCGGACAGCGGGCAGGTGATGACCCTGTCCTCCAGCAGCACGCTCAGCACCAAAAACAGCAGGTAGAGGAGGAACATGGTGGCTCCCAGCGTGCGGCTCATCTGCCAGCGACACCAGGCGATGGAGGCCATGACGAACAGCAGCATGAGGAACAGCATGACGATGGCACAGAACAGGCCGTTACTGCTGACCGCCACCGGGACCAGGCCGTGAGACGCAGAGTACATCAGCCAGGGGATGGGCAGCCTGTGGACAAGTCGCACACTCTTTAAACATATATTTAGGAAGTACAGCGGAGACTGCTTATAGTGGTCATAGTGATCACCCGCTTATATTGATCAAAAGGCTTGGGACAGAATCACTTCCATACAAATGCTGTTTAAATAATTTGGTTATAGTAATCAAGAAATCCGCTTTTAATGCCCATTTTTGGCCATTTTATGAATTCAGTGCGGTGTCGCGACGGGGAGTGTCGTCGGAGCTGGGCACGGACCCCCTAGGCTGGCGGACCCCTGTTCTCCGGCCGGTGTTCCGTCACGCGTCGCACCGCCAGGTCAATGGCATAGCCTATCACTGGAGGGCTATGTGTGCAAACCGGTGCTCCCCGTCTCTCCCTGCGCTTCGTGAACCTAAGCCCCAGCTTCGCTCGCAACTCTACGGGTACTCTGACCAAACCTTGTCAGGGGGGACTTGCGCCACCCTGCGGAGGGTTTAAAGATCATCCTGTAATACGGAGGAGGTCGCCTACATCACAGTTCATTTTTGTCATTGAAAAAACATACAAATGGCATTAAGATAATATTCTACATAAAAAATTATGTAACTTTGGTTTTAGTAATCAACCGCTTATAGTGTTCAAATTGGCTCTGGACAAACGTGATCACTATAAGCGGTTTCCACTGTATTCAAACCAAAGTTTGAATTTAGTGCGGGTTTAGTTTAGTGGGGGTTAGTTGGGGCTGATTTGTCATGGATGTCTTCAGATGGCCTTTCTTCATATTTGTAAATGTTTACACGCCTCCATTATGAACACGCTCCATTCTGAATTGCCTAGAGGTAAAGTGCCTAATGCTAGCAACAACAAACGGATCGTTGTTGAGATTCAAACTTTACATCACTGCAAATAATACGCTAAAATGATCCGATCTAACACCAGCTGATGAATTGCGGCGAATGATCAGAATTGAGTTATTTTAGAATGGTGCGTGCCCCCTTTGTAAACAAAATCTTGCATGTGCTACTTGCATTTGTACTCAGCCCCGCGAAGCCGGCGGAAGCAGAGCATATGGGCGTGCGTGCCAGCCGAGATGGCTCTGTTCTATGCAGAGCTTTGAACTGGTTCAAGGAACAAAAATGTATTTTCCAGGGAACAGAAACAAAACTGTAAACATTATTATCTTTTATGTTCTGGAACATGAACACTTGTTTAAAAATAATCTCACTCTCTCTCTCTCTCTCTCTCTCTCTTTCTCGGTTGTCCTCAGACGAGCTTCCATCTGCGTTTCCAATCCTTGGATTGGGAAAAAAAAATCCATTCAAAGCGCTGGTTCTATGCTTTGCAGTGAATGTCTCTGAATGTGTTCAGTTACAGTGCGGTGACTAGTACATTTATAGATGGTTTATGTTCATGTAAACCTTATTTATTTTTTAACTTTCTCACCCGACGGTGATGTCGAAGATGTTACTTCCGACGGAGCTGGATACGGCCATGTCTCCCAGGCCCTTGCGAGCCACGATGACGCTGGTGATGAGGTCGGGGATGGAAGTGCCTGCCGCCAGGATAGTTAGGCCCATGATCTCCTCAGAGATACCCATGGTCTCTCCCACCTGGAAGAGACAGCATCAAAGATTAAAACTAGAAGCACTCAGAGATTGCAAACCTGCGCCATAGTGCTACCAAAACATAGTACTGTTTGTACTGTATGTGTGGCAACCAGGGCTTGAAAACGAAATTATTTCTAAAAAGTTCCGCTCTGAACGGCTCAGGCATGTTTTCGTTCTTGGAACCGTTCCGCCACCAAAATATACGTCCTGAACCGGTTCGGAGCACAACAATTTTGTTCGCTCTTAAAGTTCCTTATATTGTGCAATGTTAAGTTGAGATATAGTTTAAACAAAATATATTTGATCTTTCAAACATCAGTGTAACTGTATTAACGCCATTACATTCGCTTCCTTGTCTGTCCACAAGATGGAGCCCCAGATGCATGGGCTTGACGATTGACAGTGAAAGTTGGATGGATGCACGACCAAAAATGGTCTACCAGACATAGCATATGTTCAAATATATACAAAACGGAAAAAAACAATTTTTAACCAGTTTTGTGGATTTCATAATGTTCTGTTTCTGTTCCGGAAGAGTTGAAGAAATCTTTTTTCATTCCCGTTCCGCTCCCCATAAAATTACATAAAATTTGTTTCATTTTTTGTTTTTGTTCCTTGAACCGGTTTGGAGCCCTAGTTGCAACCCATTATCAATGCAAGTGTTCGTAGAGTAGCGCGATTGGCACCACCCGCGAACATGCCAACTACATTTCCCAATGGCCCCTGGACCCGGTCTAGTCACGTGACCGCACAGCGATCTATCGGTAAGTCGGTGATTAAGTATGATTGTGTTACTTATAGGCTACAGAAATGCACCAGAATTGAATCACTCCTTTCTTTTGTCATTTCCAACAACTGTGCAACATTTCATCCAGATCCGTGCACAACTTTATCAGTTATCGAGGGGACAAACCAACGTGGCTAAAAACATAATCTGCTTCGCGACTATGCCACGCCACAGGTAAAAAAGCAGACCTGTGATCACTCCCACCTGGAGGACACAGCATCAAAGTGTAACAAGGGTGAATTGGAATGTAATTAAGTATACAAAGACAGTAATTGCTTCAACGGTTATAGGCTCGACAGACATTTGGGGACAGAGCCTTTACTGTGGCTGCCCTCTCCTGGGACTACCTTCTGGTCGATGTTTACCTTTCCCCATCTCTGGACAGTTTCAAAGCCCAACTAAAAACTCCTGGCTTTCCATAATTAGATACTTACCTCCTGTTTTTGTTTGTTTGTTTGTTTGTTTGTTTCCCATTTTCTTTGGCTGCGACGTTGGCTTCCTTGAAAGGAGCTATATAAATTAATCATCATCATGTTCCCCATCATGGGGGCCATAACACGCCAGTCGTTTCTGTTCTGAGCCCTTCTTACTGCCTGCACATAAGTGAGGCCTGTCCACTGACAGATGTTGTTTGCCTATATAAATTATATAAAGTTATTATTATCATTACTGTTATTATTATTATTATTATTAGTCAGCAATTAGTCAACCCATCGTTGCAGCTGTAATGTGTATATGACGATGCATTTTCGAAGATTGCATTTTCGTTTTTGCCAGCCCCCTGTTGTTCTTCTGCAAATGAATGTCTTCCCAACCGTGTCAGCACCTAAACTAGACTGCAGTGAGTTCTATTATTATTATGAGCAGCCCGTTCTATCCTCTCATCACTGACGAGGTGCCGCAGAAACTAATCCTGGATTTGGGATTATTAACCCCCTCCTGCACGGTCCTCGCCCTCTGTGCCGAGTGAGTTAGCCTTGAATGAATGTCTTTATTTCACAGCAAGGAGTACCATTGATGGAACGTGTCGCTGAAAAATTCATATGCACAATATTCATATGTTGTTCCCTGATCATAGCAACGGTACCTTTATCATAGCCTAGCCCCACTGACCCGTGACACGTGGGTGAAGATAGAAGCAACTACTCACTTCCACATTTGATTTTCTGTAACCAAACTCTGGTCGTGTAAGTTAACAACTCACATATCAGAGGTCATTTCGTCGCAAAAATCAGGATTTGAGGTTCTGGGAAGGGGTTAAGGTAGGGGTTAGGTTCAGGGTTGGGGTTAAGGTTAGGTTTAGGGTTGGGGTTAGGGGTTAGGTTTAGGGTCGGGGTTAGGGGTTAGGTTTAGGCTTAGGATTAACCCGTAATGCCACAGTGACTAAATTACTTTGTGACTATATGACCCGTATCCTAGGAAATATGTGGAAGTCACGTTTGTGAAAAGTGATCAACTGCTGTGCTAGCTCTGTGACGCAGTCGGTAAGACACCCGCACCCAGCACACATATGTTGGAAATGGGCAACGTCTCCTCCCCTCACCGGCCTTTCTGCAATGTCTTTCCCGCAATCTCTCTCACATCAAGTGCTCACAGAAATATGCTTCGGGGTAAAAGACGTAGAGGACAACAACCCATATGGGTGCCTGATGACATGGGTTGCAGGTAATATGACAGCTGATGATGTCATATTTCCAGCCCCTGTGGGTTAGATTACAGCACACGAAGCGGCGTGAGATTGATTCACCTCACTGTTATATACTGCACGTTCGCTCATCCCCGCTCTCTTATCGCCCTTTCACACTAATACCGTCAATTGAATGAGAAAATGGCACTGGCGCCGAAAAAACTTGCATCCAGTATGATGTCATAGTGGTTACCTGATGCGCCCACCACACCATGAGGTAAGAGAAGATGCCGATCCACAGGATGGACCCCACAAAGGTTATGGCAAAGTAGCGAGTGGACTCCTGGGGAAAGACAACTAGTTAGCAAGTACATCAAGATGGGCAATAACGCATGATATTTACTCCATTACATTTTTTAAAGGTACTTTTTAACTTTTGGAGTACATTTTTCACGAGTTACTTTCACCTCAAATGTATTCAAGTAAATTTGAGGTGAAAAAACAACAACTTTTTACAGAGATGTCAGCAATTCGCTACTCGTTACATTAACTTGGCCTTTAGCGACACCCGTTGGGAACTGTTATATGTCTCTCTTTCCGTCTCGGGTGCTCTCTCTCTGTCTTTCTCTCTCTCTTGCTCTTTGTCTCGCTTTCTCTCTCTGTGTTCCTGTTTCAGGACCAAAAAAATAATGTTCCCGGTTTTCTTTTTTGTTCCTTCAACCGGTTCAAAGCCTTGGTGTGTAGTATTTTAAGATTCCCCCGGGGCATCCAGCAAAAGCGACAAGCTTCACGACTAGAGCCCGAAAGAGATCAAGAAACCGAGATCAAGAAAATGTAATGCAAGGGCTCCGTCTCTCAAGGGTATAGGGTGGTAGGGTGTAGAGTGGTCGGATGTGGGATGATAGTATGAAGGGTGTAGGGTGATAGGATTTAAGGTGTTAAGATGTATGATGTAGACTGGTAGGATGTAGAGTGGTCGGATGTGGGGTGATAGTATGAAGGGTGTAGGGTGATAGGATTTAGTGTGGTATGATGTAGACTGGTAGGATCTAGAGTGGTTGGATGTGGGGTGACAGTATGAAGGGTGTAGAGTGATATGATTTAGGGCGGTATGATGTATGATGTAGACTGGTAGGAGGTAGAGTGAAGACTGGTTCTCACCGGGTTCCGGACATCAGGAATGGTGCACCACAGTGGCAAGACGATGGGTAACAGGAACAGGTAGGTGGCCTGTTTGCGGGGGGTGTCAGGCCACTCCAACGACAGAGGCTCCTCCTTCTCTTCATCTTCCTCCTCCTGTTCTTCATCATCCTCGTCTTCCTCACTGCTGCTGCAGCTGCTGCTGCTGGGGTCACTGTCATCTTCATCATCTCCCGCAGGGTCATCATCCTGCCAGGAGAGGGCATCATGTTACAAGTGAGCGGGGACATCTGGACGAACGGCGCGCATCATCCGCGAACCGCCCATCAACATCACTGCCGCAAGGATCGTCCACGGAGCCTCCAGCGCCGCCAGCTGCCCTGCGTCAGCAATCAACAGCCCGCCCCTATTTAAAGCAGCATCCGACCCTGGCGAGATCCGGCCCCAAAATCTCAGCGCAGGTCAGTCTACCTGACTGAGCACGTCATGTCTCAGCTCTATATTTTGACGAAGTCTCGCTAGATATCCGTTCTGCTGTTAAACGCATATTGGCACAATGGCAATAAAGATGATTCTGATTTCAGTATGAGTTTACAGTGCTGTGTTCCATTAATAACTTTACCTTCTGGTTGCCTTGTGTAGGAGGTCTGTCGTCTGCCCGACTGGCATCACCTGTAAAAGACAGCGAAACTGAAGGTTGTTCAGTTCTCATAACTTATACTCAGGGTTAGGGGGTAATGGAAGTCCCTCGTTCTCAAGTCTCAAGACTTCTTGGGCAAGTCAAGGCAAAACCCAAGTCAACTCCAAGTCACGCCATCATTAATATGCTGTAATTTTAACTCCAGAATCAGATTTTAATAAAGTAGCCAAAAAAGCAAACAATGATATTATAAAAGCAAAAATATTGTTTACTTTTGACTTTATTAAAATCAGATTTTGGAGCTAAATTACAGCATGTTAATGATAACTTGACTTGGGGTTGACTTGGGACTTGACTTGCCCAAGAAGACTTGAGACTTGAACGAGGGACTTGGTCGCATCTCTGCAAACTGATTACAAAGAAATAGTAACTAGGAACTAATAGGGTTGCCTTAGGGTAGTCTGGCGAGTCAGAGCCAACAAATTGTCCACCCATTGCACGCCCAGACCCAATGTAGCGTACATTGGGTCTGGGCAAATCAGGCAGACGTTGCCTGCATATGGGCTGACCAATCGAATTATTCGAATCAAAACGTGGTCTGAGTTTGGTTGTGACACCTTCACGCCGCTTGTCCCACCCAGTGTGCTGTGACTGGATAACACGATTCGATTGACACTTTTTTGTGCACATTTTTCGACCTGGTTTTAACAGACCCAAAGATCTTTCTAATCGTGTGCAATGCATGGACGGTTCGTTGGTTCTGGCTCACCAAACTAGCCTTAGGGTGTATCCAAACCAGCATGTTTATCCTATTTCCCAGTTGTCCCGGTAGTTGCGAACACGCCAATCGGGTCCTGGCACGCGTTGAATTATGTGGGCCAAGCCCTCTTTGCTCTCAGCCCGGGCTGAACCTCAACGATATCAAGTTCTGTCTCAGGTCAGACCTGAGTGAAAACGGTCGCGTAGAACCTGCATCACACAAAGGAACAAAGGGTGTAATCGGTCCTACATGCCCCAGCATGTTATTCATTCAAAAAGGGGAAAACTCACCGGGTTTTAGAGTAGTCTCCAAGACATTTACTGAAGACTGAAGACTGGTGCAGGCTCCGAAGAGCTACGGCCATCCAATGGGATGATACACACCTTCTGTACCTGGATTACATGGTACTCCCATCTGGGAACCGGCTGCGAGTGCCACTTCCTTTAAACTTTTCGGTTTAAATATTGATTCGTACCTACCTCCATTAGGCTACGGAAGTCCAAGGTGGGAGATTTGAGGAGGTAGACCCTGAGGGGTTAGGACCCTACAAGCATTTTCATAATCGGTGTCTTTGCTAAGTGTTGTGGTCCACGCTCTCTCTTCGATACGGGTTATGATTGTTTACGATTGTTTTAACGCATTTATGTATTTATATTTTACTTTGCCCCTATGCATTTGAGAGTCAATGGTCTATGTTGCTGTAATTGAATTTAATTGAGTTTGCGGTTAATTTTCCTTCTGCATAGAACACTGAATAGGACCATATAATCAATTCTGGTTTAAATTGTAGTTTGAATACGCCTCTGGGACCGGGGTGTAATGTAGAGTATCGTTACCATTGGCTTTTGGAGCGCCGTCACTTCCCGGCTTCTCGCTGGAGATGTTGTTGACTGCATTCATGGTCTTCTGCCTCAAACCTTTTCCTAGCAAAGCAGAGTTTAACAAACAGAGTAGACCAAACCCTCCCCTGGCAAAATAGGAAGTTTATTACAACAAAGCCTTCTCTAACAAAGCAGACAGAAGAATAGAACAAATCCTTAAGTAATTTTTATGGCTATTTTGCCAGAGTTTGGCAGAGTAAGTTGGTAATGGTGTTACCAACCTCAGGACTTCCTTCATTTATTAGACAGCGTCGTCAACCTAATTTTAAGCCTCTTTTCAAGCCTATTTTGAAACGTGACAATGTATGAACTGCGACTGACGGGACCTTGTATTGAACTTGCTTAATAACGTAGCGGTTCAATAACATTCTCCTCCAGGGATGACTTTTCTTACACATCCCGCTCATGAAAAACTAGGGGTGTAAATCACACCCATCATGGCAATACGATTCAGTATCGATTTTCTGAGAAGAATTCACTGCGATTCGATAGGATTCGATTTCGATACAATACGATTATTATTTATTGATTTTTTTACCCAACAGGCTAGACAATGTTTCAAATTTGAAATAAATCAATGACAGCTGTAATATCGTTATACATTTATTTAGACTGTATATAAACACATACAGTCTATGGCCATGGCACACACGCCGTGTTGGTCTTTGTGTGTGTTAAGGAAGCGAGGATGGCACCAAATAGGTTTAGAGCCACCCACAGCACGGGAGTTGAATTACGTCCAGGAGCAAATTGATAAAGTAGACGAGAAAAAAAATGATACTCTTGCGGACGTATCGATACATTGTATCGACAGCTGCTGTATCGATATATCGATACCAAATCGATATTATTTACACCCCTATGAAAAACTTGAGTGAATTCCAGTAAAACCCTTTTTATATTCAAGTCATGCCCAGTTAACCCCAGTTAAAAATGGCTCTTACCAATGCCCAGAGGATCCAGGGTGCTCATCAGGATATGAAATAAGGTACTCCTTACACTGCTGTTGTGCAGGGAGGTCGAACTATGGCCACGCTGCAAAGAAGGTCTCTGGAGGGAGAGAGAGAGGGAGAGCGGGAGAGAAACTGAAAGAGAACTACTGCCACAGTGGGAAGAAGTGGTGTATTTCAAATGCAGTTGTATCTCAAAGTGCACTTTGTACTCTATGTTGAAGTGTGTAGGGAGCGGTCCAGAGTTTTTGGTTGCATTTCAGTCCCGGATGCTGCTCTAAACACCAGAAACCCAGTGTGTGAAGTATGGACACTGCATGGACTCGATGCATCATAGATGTATGGATAATTACGCACCAACTCTGCAAATCTTCTGATATTTTTGTGTTATTTTGTGACTTTTTGACATTTTGTAAAAAAAAAAAAAAAATCCTCAATGTCGCCCCCACATTTTTCGGTAGTATTGCTCCGTATTGCTCCGTTGTCTGGGCCGAAAAATCTGGCCCAGAGCTAATCCACGCTAAATTTGAATTGTGGTTTGAATAGGCGCTTGTAATGGCAGCTCAGTTAAGGTGTCCACGTAGAGGAAATGACCGGTCTTGACACGGGAATATGTCTAGAAGGTTTATTAAGCTATAGCGGACATTAGCCAGGTATCGGCTAGCTAAGCTAAGATATGAGCTAAAGCAGGGAACATGGCCGGACACACATTTCAGGAAGTAGCCATAGTAGCCATAGTCATAATGGTCCATAGTCAGTTGGCCCATTGGCTATGGACCAGCTATGGACCAACTGGTCCATAGCCAATGGGAGCGGAAATACGATGATGTCACATCTTGCAGCTAACCAGTAGCTAACCAGGACAATGGAGGCGCAACTCGACAAGCCACATTTCAGCAACACGCTTAAGCCGGGTAGCGTTGAGGAGAGTAGACTAGGGCTAAATGGGGTGGGTGTTGAGTGATTCAAGTTTACCCTTAAATGGTGTTTGTCTGCCGCTGAGGGAGACACAGCATTTGTTGGTTCTGATCCAATTTGGTCCTGTTGGAAAACACAAACAGCGAGAGCAGTCTTTACACATGGACAGAAGTGCCAGGATGTGACAGCACGGGGCCAGGGCCATGCTGGACTGATTGCAGTGCACACCAAGCATTTTCCCGTTGGCCTTTCTCCAACTTGTGACCTTTTTGTGCATTGCAGTTACAAGAATTCAACCTTAGTTTCCAGGGAAGTTTCTAATCCTTTTTTTTCTTTATTGTTTCTATGGTCCCTTTGGGCTCCAACAGACACTTGAAAAGAAAAATGGATTTGCCATCTCTGGTGAAAGTCAGGCAGGTACACACAGATTTGGTGAAAAAAAATACATGTCATGCAGAGCTGATTCTAAGATCTGTTGACGCCCAACGAATCGCCCACGCGATTAGAACGATCACTGAGTCTGGTAAAACCATGGTCGAAAAATGTGTAAAAAAAAAGTGTCAATTAAATTGTGTTATCCAATCACAGCGCAGTAGGTGGGACAAGCGGTGTGGAGGCGTGACAAACATCTCCGCTCACGTTTCGCCCCCCCCCAAACCAAACTCCGCCCAAATCTGGATTTTCCCAGACCCAATGCAACACAAAGAGCCAGCAAAATGGAAGGCATGGGAGGTATTGGAAGTATGTGCTTCCAATAATGCTATGACTGAGCACGGGTTGTGTTTACTGTTAATTGGACAATCCTAATGTCTTTGGACATTTGACCATATTCCTGTTCAATGATGCTCTTTACTCACCCTGAGAAGTTTGGTCCAGGACTGTTCAGTGGGAGCGTTTGTGGGGACAATTAATCCAATCGTTAGAAGTGGTGGGGTCAAAAGGTCACGTCATAAAAGACCTGTTCCTGGATCTGTTCCCACACAGAGCCAGCCTGGCGAGTAAGAACCAACGCATCATTCACGCATCGCACATCGCTGCATGTTTGATTGGGTATCCGGGCCGGACGAATCAAATTACTTGAATCGAAACGTCGGCGGAGTTTGACGGAGACGATGCGAGATGCGGGGGGAGTTTGGTTGTGGCGCTTCCACACCGCTTGTCCCACCTACTGGGCTGTGATTGGATAACACAATTTGATTTACACTTTTTTACACGTTTTTCGACCCTGGTTTTACCAGACCCAATGATCGCTCTAATCGTGTGGATGATACGTTGGTTCTGGCTCGCCAGGCTAACACAGAACCAGGTAGAGGGCATGTAGCACTGTTGCTGACCCCACACACCCGACGCTGTCCGTTTTCCACCCCAGCTCCCTCGGGCAGGCACGAGAATTCACACTAAAATGTTTTATGCTTTGATCTTAGCTGATTCAATACATACCTATCTTACCTTGGTGTGTACACTCACTCTGGTGCGCAGGGGTAGTTTGTTGGATTCATGCATGTGACTAGATTCTCCAAATATAATCCAGGGACAAGCGCATCTCTCGAAGTGCGCCTCGCAAAATTTTTGGGGTGCATATTTGGTCTGTTGTTAGGGCCAGCCATAATATCCATAAGCATCCATGCACATCCAAATCTATTCATGTCCATTCCAGCTGCTCTCCCATCTTATGTGCTTACTAAAATATATAGCAAAAAATAATATGTATGAAAATGTTATAAATTCTTTCTATGCATTGCTGTCCACCCATACCCTGAATATGATGAAATGTCCAAAGAAAAACGGTAATAGTCCAACATTAATTGAATTCTTGCATGAGTTGTAAAAAGTAAAATTACCAGTAGTGTCTAAAGCGTTGAAATTAAAATTTCAGCTGATTCATATTAGCCCTAGTCTTAGTCAAACTACATATGCATTATAGTCAAAGTCACCAAGACATTTCTAAAATAGAAAAAGTTCTGAGCACAGTTCTTACAAAAGGAAGAGATTCTTAAT
>OMKY01076427.1:2770-14712 GCA_900302395.1 Bregmaceros cantori | reverse complement strand
AGAGAGAGAGAGAGAGAGAGAGAGAGAGAGGCAGAGAGAGATACAGAGAGAGAGGGGGGGAGAGAGACAGAGAGTGGGGGGGAGAGAGAAGCAGAGAGAGACACAGAGAGATCGACAGAGAGAGACAGATAGTGTTGAAATACTCGCGCTACAGCTGTGACCGCGCGCACGCACACACGGGCACACAAACTTGTGTGCGTACACACACACACACACATCAACACACACACACACACACGCTCGCGTACACACACACGCTCGCTATGACAGGCGGATAGTGCCATCGAACAGAACACACTGCCATACACTCGCGCGCACACACACATACACACATACACTCGCGTTTCTGCTACACAGGGCTGTATGGGGCAGGGAGAGTCGTGTTTTAAACTGGAGCGCAGCGGAGCGGTGTGCGCCGTGCACGCACACGCACGCGCCTAGTCCGCGGTTCAGGCATGATCCGAACCGTTCCCCCTGTTCCGATCTGAAATTCGGATCAATGTGATCCGTTGCACCCCTAATATATATATATATATATTATATGAGGCATGTAAGCCAAAAACAGGCAATTAAACTGCCTGAAGGCCAGGAAACATGGTGACTATGTGGAACCTGCTTGCTATTCTAACTGCCCTGTGACCCACCTCTACAGTTGATCAGCATTGGCTCATCCTACAACTACGGAAATGAGGACCAGGCAGAGTTCCTGTGTGTGGTCTCTAGAGAGCTGAACAACTCCACCAACGGAGTTGTCATAGAGCCCACAGAGAAAGCCAAGGTGATGTCTACAACACATTAACATGACATGTGTGCAGGATAAGTAGGAAATGATTGACAATTTAATTTGCATTTGTTTATATTTGAAGTTATATTTAAATTTCATGGGTATGCACTTCTGCTTCTGCGGCCTATCACTAGAACCACAAGATGCGTTTCTGATGCATGGATAGGGCTGCGTGAATTTAGTGCTTGCTTGAAACTCACAAAAACTCACGCACTCGCAAAATGCTAGCAAAATTTCTACCCAGAAAACGAACGTGCAAAAATTTTAAAAGTTGTTTTCCCGCTAGCGACTTGAATGCGGGCCTCATGCCACAGCAGAAGCAGCATGCTTTATACTGAAAAGAAAGGGGCTTTGGAGAAGGCGGTGTCTGAATTCTGAAGCTTGCTTTTCAAACTGCATTCTTGATAAATAGATTTATCGATCGCACACTCTTACTTAGTTTAGCGCTTTCTCTCTCATGCTCCCTCAACGTCTATCACGCTTTAATTTTCTCTGTCTTCTACGTCCCCCACTCGTTGCTCCATCGCAACTCTGCCTCCCCCGTTAGCCCGCCCCCTCTTTCCCTCCTCTGCTTTCTCATATCGCTGAATGCCCCACCCACCTATTCTGTTTTTTTCTCTCTCTGTGTCTCACAAACATTGTGGTCTGAGGTACAGCACGGCTGTACCTCAGACTGTAGGTCTGTTCAAGAATGTCAAACATTTGTGACATGCTCTGACTGGAGCTGTCTGGAGCAAGAATCTATTCCCAGGTTTAAGGATCAGTCAGTCAGTCAAAGAGCGCTGCTATCAATGTCAGATTATGAGTATACTACATAATCAGCTAAACACATTTGACAATGAATTTTCCCACTTCAAGATGAGGTTTTTATCGTGGGCATGGGGAGTCATAGTAGACCATTTAAAACTGTATTCGGGTCCTTTTGTGACTGCTTTACAATATTTGTCTAAAGTGGGAATTCTGCGCGGCGGGTGCAAGGTACCACGCGATCTGATCCATCCGAGGTTCAGCAGGTGATTGCAGTTGGTGCAGCAACTGTGTTCATATAAAGCATGGCTCCAGTGCCCCTCCTACAGCCCCGCTCTCTCTGCCACTGCCTCCATGGGCACTGAGTGACCGTCATCTCTTGTGCAGTAATGGTAACATGAGCTGAGTTGCTATAGACAAGTTTACCCGCGAAATACAGGGGGCTGGAAACACACTTCCGGTGCCGTATGGTAGCCTATGGCAACTCTGGTATTTGACCGAGGAACCGAGCAAACAAAACACACAAAACGCACGCCAGTTCAAAACCCGACCACTAGATGTCGTCTGTGACCAGTAAACACACCACCCCACTTGCTCCTTTATAATTTTGTATAAATATTGATGAATTACAGTCAAAATCTGACTTAAAGTTACTCACCGAGTGTTCCCATGTTCTTCTGGACCAATAGGCTGGCTGCTTCTGCTAGTAATTACAAAAGGAATGGGAAAATGGAACGAGTTGCACTGATTATTAAATCATGCGTTTGTGGGTCACAGATCCGCACGAGAGCATTTGGGTGTGGAATAGCACACCGCAAGTTAGCACCATCCGTTTTAAATAACCCTGTAGGTGTGTGTTGCCACCAAATATACATGTTGAAAGATAACCAAAAACACATCGGACTAAATGACACCGGGCAAGACGTTCAGACACCGGAAGTACCCCCCGAATTTGTCTATTGCATCGGTTCTTGTGTGAGCCAATGCCTTTTAGTCAATGTCTTGTGTGTGTCAAAGTGTGCACACACAGCCGCCGCTTGGGAATTGGGATGAGTACGAATAACGACAAATCTATCCCTGCAGATCCTCCAGGAACGTGGTTCTCGGATGTGAGGAGAGGTGACAGAGGATACACCATCACCACTGCTACAATGTGTCCCATCGACAACGACACAACACCTGCCATTGTCTCAGCTGACACTACCCCATCCCCTCTCTCAATACTCACACATGCACACACATAATTACCGCCTCATTGTCACTATTCCTATAGAGTTATTATATGTAGCAGGCCACACTAACATTTGAAGCCACAGAACTAAGGCTAAACTAAGGCTACTGATAAAAAGCAGTAAATGATGCTATTGCGTTGGGTGGTTGGGAAGAGCATCATGCAAAATCAGTGTTTGTGAAACAAGTTCCAGCCTTTTAGGCATGGGGCAATGTTAACTATACTTTTTGGCACGGTGTGTAGTGTCGACAAAGACTGACTTTTGGCTTCCATCATCTTTTAGGACCTTTTTTGGACTGATAAAAATAATATAATAATGTGATAATAATGATCGACTAAGACATTGTGGGTTTCAACCATATTGCAAACATAGTGATTTATTTTCTGTGCATCTTATATGTTATATCTTCATTGGCCCATCATATTTCTATCATTGGGTAGTCGAGATGCATGTAACACTCCTCTGTCCTGGCTTCACCAGAGTTCCATAGGGGCGAACAGTAATGCTACCCCACACTCGAGGTGGCTTGTAATAACTCTATGGGCCCACCTTTCCTTTCCTCAAACCAAGCACCTCACTGAAGCTCCAGATATTTTCACTAGGGCTGCAACTAAAAAAAAAGATTTACTGTATTAATGACTAATCCTCATCGCCCAGGGCAGATGGGAGGCGTTGTGTAGTGAAACAGCAGAATCTTAATTGGGATTCTTCGGAGGCACCTCCCGGTTTATGATGTTAAAACAGAAAATGTAGAAAAATGCAGCTATTGTCAGGAAAGGAACCAATGCGGAAATATGCATCTATTTCTTGTGAAAGAACCACACTCAATATAACACCACTAGAGGGATAGTTTGCAATTAAACGATTATGGCCAAGGCACATCTTCAATGGTCGAACCAATTCAAGCCATTACTTGGCAAAAGGTTTGCGAAGATTAGCATTATCTCTGTGGATGCTTAGTAACTGTCAATATGCATGGCAATGCATTAGACTCTACTTCCAATTCATAGGTTTGAGTTGTTTTTGGCTTTGTAAGATGCCTGATTGTTTCAACATAACTTCTAATGTATAAGCTGTGTGGTTAAAAAACGACTGCCAGCGTTGCCAGTGTTAGAATTTATACATTTAATTGTTCCTACGTGCATGAGAGATTCGATCCTTTGTCGAGGCATTTTTAATTCATTAACTAATGCCTTCTTGGTGCCATTGAACTAGGGCTGTAACTAACGATTATTTTAATAATCGATTAGTTGCCGATTATTTAAACGATTAGTTGATTAATCGTTGGACATTTTTTCTTTTAGAAAATCCCCAAAATGTTAATGCTGACCAACAAGTACAAGAGAGTAATCTTATTAATTTCATATCTAGTCAAACGTGGTTCTTCTTAACCAACAAATGTACAAGTTACTCTACTAAGACAAATTTATATCATAATATTTTGATTTTTTTTTTATTATATTTGATCTTTTTTCTTCTTTTTCACCTTTTTTCCATCACTTATGACCATTTATTATTTCATATTTTCAAATATGGTCCAATTCACGTGGACCAATTGGGGTAATGTCAGCACAAAACTGGCGAAATGACAATGATTCAATTTCTTGGCGATTTTCGATTATTACATTCGTTGCCGGTTAATTTCATAATCGATTAGTCATCGATTAATCAACTAATCGTTGCAGCCCTACATTGAACAAAAGGCCACACTGGGCCATCGGCGACCATCAACCAGTAAGTCAGTGGGGGGTCGGCATGTAAGTGTGGGTATTATGCATACATTTGGAACCCACTAGACTGCCATTACGAAAAACGTATAATATTCTTAAGCGTTGTAATTCTTAAGATAAACAGCACATAGCATTTGTGCATGTGTGCTTATGAAATATATATATGTTCGCATATTTTCAGTTGGTGTAATCTGGTTAAAAGTTAATGTGATCGAAAACCTTCAAAGGTGTGACAGGGTCTTCACGAGTTGCAGCCCCTCTTCTCACAAGCCCCAATTCCCCCTTTGCTGCCTTGTTGGCCATTCCTATTGTGTGCACCGATGCATGTGTGTGTGACTGTCAGAACTAGTAATCGACTACAAGAAAGAAGGGCTCCTCTGTTTGATTAGCATCCATTTAGAAGGTTCCAGGTTGGCCATGTGGGACCATGTAAAAAAAACAAAAAAACAAAACCAAAAAAATTGCAGTTCCACCCTTCACTGTCATGCCCCCTCCACCCCCATGTCTACCCACACACATTTCATTTAAAATGATGCTCCTGGGCTCGTTCAAGAACATTCTGTCTGAAATATGGAACAAGACATCCACACCCCCAGCGGTGGACACGAGTCCGGGACATGCCAACGTCACTCATGCCTGCAACCACTCTTCTCTGCCTTGTCTTTTCAATTTGAATAGCCCACAAACTGGAAGCGTGAATAAATATTAAGACTGAAATATTACTTGTATAAATGTCACAGCATGCCTAGTACACCAGTTGAGCACCCAGACTCTGGACTAAAGGACGTCAAGCTATGGTGAGATTTAAGCGAATCACTGTCGCCTCAGAAAATGTCCGAAGGAGAAGAAGTCCCAACCTCCACGTACACTCCATAGACATTTCGTCTGGGATTATACCCACAACCTGTCCACGCGGTGTTGATTTTCAATTGTTAATTATTCTTCCACGAAAAATATGAATTTATTGTTGCCTGCTTGAGATGTTTGCACAGTGCTGTGTATGCCACACCCCCGATCTCCATGCCAACACTCATTTTGCCTTCATTGTCACATGTTTTTGCCCCCTCCACCCCCAGCCCCCATATTTTTATGTTTGTGTTTTGTTTTTGTGATCAACCTCTTTTTTTTTTCTTTTTTTTTAACAGTACATTCGATACAGAATGTTTAAACTGGACCAATAAATGGAACAAACTCCAGCTGTTAGCCTCACCCGAAGTCTAAACAAATAATGGTGATAACCATTATTTTTGTTATTAGGTTTAATAACAAAAAACAAATCTGTGTATAGCTTTAGGGGACTTGTAGATTAGCGTAAGATACAAAATAATTGGGATATCGCTAGTCATCTTATGCTCACCATTTGGCCTACCATCCAACACCATTTCACGTATGTGGGTCAAAATTATTTGCTGGTGGCCAGTGTTCTCACTCATCTTTGTTAAACTTGCCCCAGGAGATATTGGCACTCAATGCAATTTTTCCGGCACGTCTATTGCAGCTACTCACTCTTCTTAGAAACGTGGAGTTCTGTCTTTTTATAGAAGCCACACTCAATGTAAGTACATACGTTTTATGAATTCCTGCCTGTGGAACTTAAATAACATTTTAAATAAAAAACATTTTGGCCACACGGGCACGTAGTGGCACAGTTGCCACTTGCCTTTAGGCGACTTAATGGGCTTCCCTGCTATAGTCTTCACTGATCTTGAAGATCTGCCAAGAATCTTTGGTTACAGCTCCAAACATGCATTTGCCACATTCCAAATACCAAAATAAAGTTTAGAATGTACTTTATTTAAACAAGTCTGTCTCAATCCGTTCTATGGGTACAGGATATTGTTTTCATTCAGAATAAGTCGGTAGCGAGTGGACTCCCGTTTCTTCAGTCTTTCCCAGTGGCTGGTGACCGTGAAAAGGAGGGGACTGAAGGACAGAAAGTTGGCAGCTTCGTGTTATCTTAGTAAATACTAGACAGCAGACAGAGTGGCGTAGCCTGAGCGACTGGAAGGGATGACTGAAGTGTCTTTTTGGACACTCAACTGCAGCATTATCCCATGTCGTATGTGATGTGATGCCAGTGGCGATATTCCTTGGAAGCGGGATGAAGAGTCGGGGGGGGAAGACATTGCAGAAAAGCCGGAGGGATTGTGCGAGTGGAATGGGAACCTTCTCCAACGTTAGATCCCCACATTAGGCATTGTCCCGCATTAGAGCAATCCACCCTACGTAGACACAGTTGCACACACTTGTATGGAATATTGTACGTAGGACTGGGACAATGAATGGTCTTAAACGATGACTAAACAGTATTACTAGTACTATGAATTACTTCACCCTACACTTTATATTCAAAGAATAGTTTGCAATTTCCACTGAGTCCTTTATGATGCATATCAGTGAATGTTGTTGGGTTTAGAGAATTTGACAAATTCTCTGTTGGATGTTTACTGACTCTGGCTCTGGAGCAAAGTTTGCCCCTGATCAGCTCGAATTAGCCCTTTTTAAAGTAAATTCTAGCCTGTAACTGTAATTCATTTAAAACTGCATTTTAAACTATGCACTTTGATTTGAGCCCAGATGTCAGATGTACATTCCGATGATTCTTCGTTGCACGTCATAAGCAACGTAAAGAGCCACTGCCCTCATCCCTCAGTGAATTAGGTGCTTTACAGTTAATGCATCTGTGACTGCTGAACATACCAGATTATGTGTAAATTAGGGGGCTTAAACCCAAAGCTCTACATGATCTACCCTTAAATGTACACCACGTTGGAAATGTAAAATGCTAGGAGAATTCCATATTTCACAGGATAACATTTTATGAGATCAGGAATCATTCGCTGCTTTTTAAACATTTCATGAACTCAGGTTGATAATAGTTTCAGATAAAGATTATTGTAAACAGTTTACCTTTACAATAACCTTACCTTTATTTGTTTTTTATTTACAATAACGGTCAATTGTAAATCAAGCAAAACAGTAAAATAACTGCATAAAGTCTTTTCAACACACTGTTGGAAGTAGTGGGACCTCATACATTGAACAATAGAGTGTTGTGTAAGTAACTGAAGAAATCACTTTCAGTGATAACTAAGGTGAGAAATATGTATGTTTAAATGTATCCTGGGTTTTACCAACAGCCCAAGGTAGTACATTATTGTTGTTGTAATTGGACAAAAATTGAACCGTTAATGAATTCAATTACGCTTGCGATTAGATTTGTCTTTGAGACACTGTAAGCCAATTGAGTAAATGTGAAAATCAATAAAAATAACTATTACTAGTAACAATAGTAATAAACATGAACATGTATTATAGTTAACACAACTTGACAACTGACGTGTACGCCTTTGATTTGATACCGCCACACATGTACAGTATGTCATTCTGAACCTGATGTGTTTGTTTGTGTATGTGTATGTGTGTTTGCGAACAAAGTTGGCACATCTGCAACAGTGGAAAAAAATGTTATCCAAAAAAAGAAAATAAATGGGTTTGGCATGGTGTAGTTGAAAAAAAAACAACAACAACTCATAACAACTCTCCAGAAATGGTCCAGAGTTTGTGGTGTTTGTGGTCTGTTGCATGGTGGCTGGACGATGAAGGCATGACTCTTTGGTGCGTGTCATTTATGTTTTGCACAGCTCACCATATATTATAATCACATTGTTTGAGATTTTTTGAGTTTGCCTTATGTTGAGTTTGACAGTGCAATTTGAAACTTTACCAACTTTTGGATTATCTGTGAGATGAGAGCTGTTTCCACTTAGCCGTATTTGCAGCAGGGCTTTGAACCAATATTGTTTCCCAATCGGTTCGTTCCGAATAGAAATGGAATTATAGCGTTTCCGGTTATGAGTTCCACCAATAAATTGACGGTTATAACAAAAAAATATTGTTCCTGGAATGGTTAATTTTGTTCTTGTGGTGCACGGCGGCAGAGACTGGCGGATCAGCAGACACCGCACAAAGCGCGGTTTCATTTCTGTTCCCTGGAAAATACAAAAAAGTTCCAGGTTTTCGTCCCTTGAACCGGTTCAGAGCCCTGATTTGCAATCTCGGCAGAACCTACTTTGCTGTATTTTTTTTTTTTTTGTCTTCATTCTCAACCCGCCCCGTCAGTGATGACTGTCAGTCGTTCACATTTATTTTATTGATGGATCTGCATCTCCCTGCTTACCAACCCAGGGGTTATACTCTTGCCAACGATTTCCCCTGACCCCAATTTGTTAAATTCCAACATCTGTTCTCTAACCCATTTCATGATTATCAGCATATTGTTCTGTATGACTGTGTAAATGCAAATGACTCCAGACTATAGTATATATACCTTTGATTTTCAACCTTGTAGACACATATGCTTTAATAACCTGTGTACTGCCAATAACTTGAATATGACCGTTATTGTGCACATCTCTACCACCTTCTGGTTATTAGCAATAACCTGGTTTTCTGCGACCGTGTAAATGTAAATAAGCCGTTTGAAATGGAATATGGTGACATTGCGGTTGTTGCCTATTGTGTTCTGATAACTCTAATGCTTTGGTAGCCTGATTTTTTTGTCAATAACCTGAATAAGAAAGAGTTATTGAGCGCATGTAGACACAGTCACTGAGCAGATATATAAACTGTCAGCGTTAGCACCCTTGAGGAGGGGTGCATACCCCTGAATAGGTCACTCTCACTAAAGGTGGCTATGAGCTAAGACACATGGCTGGCTTACACGAACAAACCACAACATCGTTGATGGAGTGAATGCAGAGTCTCAATGACACAGTGACTGAATATGACACAGGAATGACACATGTTTATTTCTCTTGGGTCTAATATGACATCTCGCCCAGTGATTGTGTAAAACGCACCCCCCTGGGCAACCAATGATTTCGCTGCACATCATTCACTAATTGCAAATATACTTATTTGATCCGCTTCGGCGTCTGCAGAAATTCAAGGTTGAGGGCACTCTGGCTCGAAAGGATGCACATGCATGCACCGCATGTGGCATTTCACAGAGAGCGTAACCCTGCTCCCGAAATCTCAATCAGGACCATTTTGTATTGAGAAATATTTAACTATGGCTGTTGGCTTGATGGTGGCAGACATTTTGGTGAAGTATAAGTATAGTTAAGTGGTATTGTTACCTTACCACGTCCTTTATATAGGGGCAAATACAATAGACATAGTTAGGTTGCCATCTGCTGGCGATTGATAGCATATTACCATGGATAAATCATAACAGAAGACTTTTAAATGGGCAATGTTATGGAAATATTGCTGTCTGCCTGTTCGTCTGACCGCGATGATACCACCGCAATGTTTGCCGCTGCCAAGCTGTGACATCATTATCATCAAAGCACATTTTAAGAATGTAGAAACATTCTTATCCCAATGTATTCTAGAAAGTCATCAGATTTTGGTGGTAAATCAAAGATGAAATTGTGTTTGTCAAGATTATAAATCAGCAATTTTTTATGCATGTGATACAAACATAATCCTGTGTCACTTTTATCACTGTCAATTACAAAAAAAGACCCAAAACAAAAACAAAAAAGGAATGCATACCATTAAGACTTGATTCAGAAAATATGGTACAAACTGATGCTAGCAGTGCTCCTCATAAATTGTATGACAATACAAATGAATCGAATAATCTACCATTATTCTCTGTTTAAACAACAGAATTGATGTCAGTGTAACAATGAAAACTGTTGGATGACATGCCTGGTTAGCTGTTTAATTTCACTTATAGGATATGTTTCCACTTTTGTCTATCAATACTGTTCCTTCAAATGTAATGACTTTAACAAAACACTGGTCTATAATCTGTATGGTTTATTATCATAAAAGGTAGCTGTTTCAACATTCCCATGCCTATACATGAAGTACTTCTTGTATGCATTATTTCTACTTTGTCCAATCAAGTGATACAACAAAAATACAATTTCAATTTACCTGGATACAGATTTAGATATTCTTAAAATATATTTATTTCAATATTAGCTTGAAAATGGGATGAGACTTCATGAACATCTGGAGAATGTAGAAGCCTTGACCTTCACAGAGACTATGCAAAAGAAACCAGACCTCAAATATATAGGGTGAATTTCCCTAATGTGGGCCACTGCCTAATGTGGGGCACCTAAGCTGAAGTGGCACTGGCTCCTCCCTAAACTAATGAATGTCAGTGAAACTATGGTAAAAGCAAACTATGGTAATGTGTCTAACATTAAGTTCAACTGTTCATTTCACTCTAGTACATTTCACTGTCACACCTTATGCAACTCATTGTACCACATTAGGAAGCTGCAAAAAAGGGCCCACATTAGGGCAATCCACCCTATTTCATATACAGTATATTTCAAGTCACATTTTATGGTTGGAAAACACATATAAACCAGTTACATTTTGAGCCATTGTGCCTCATTTCCTGGCTCAAAAAGAAAAAACGTTGTAGGCCTTACAGATGGATTCATTATAGCTTCAACTTCAAAACAAAAAGCTAGCGAAAATTCATACTGTAATATGTTCTTTCCTGATCTTAGCCGAGTCGATGTGCATACCGATTTTGCCTACTCGCATGCACTCACTCTGCATGCAGCGATTCTTTGTTAACATAACTTAGCCTCATGGAAACAAAGGGGTGATGATACTTGTCGGTTACAAGTCTTCCAGGGCTCCTCCACGACCGTCCCGGTCATGGGGGATACTAGATCCCCATGACCGGGACGGTCGTGGAGGAGCCCTGGAAGACTTGTGGCACAGCATCCGACAAGCAGACCTATCCTCCCCTGTCCCTCCTGCTGGTTCACTCCCTGATGTTCATCATCATGCTCTTCCCCTGTCTTCCTCTCTTTTTGGCTCCTTGCACTGTGCCCTGGAGGATCGTTTTTGAAAGGGTCTGAGGGCATGTGATGTGACTTAGCCATCATTGTCCTCCTCTTGGTGGTGGTGAGCATTTCTTTCCTACTTTCTTTTGGATGATGGCCCTCACATATTTGTTTGTCTTCCTCTCTTGCCATGAAATACCAAGTAGGCGCCGCTCGGTGTGGAGTGAAGATAGAAGCAGCGAATCACTTCCACATTTTTCATATTTAAATCAATTATATGAGTTGCAACATGGCCCAACTTTACTTACGTGAAATCAAATGTGGAAAATTTTAGTTGCTTTCTATCTTTACCCTTGTTTGGGGTCCATCAGGATAAGATGATAAAGTACTACAGCATTCTAGCCTGCCAGGGCCAGGACAAATGAATCATCTATGCATTGCATGCAACTAAAACGATCATTTGGTCCCTAAGCAGGCTCAACGCTCAAGTGTCAAAAAAGTGACAATTAAATGAAGTTATCAAATCACAGCGCAGTCGGCGTGACAAGTGGCATGGAGGCCCACGTCTCAACAGGATGCTGATTGGACTGCCCAAATTTGGGTGCCAATCTTGATTTGACTG
>OMKY01076419.1:0-12509 GCA_900302395.1 Bregmaceros cantori | reverse complement strand
ATGGCTGTGTCCGAAATCGCTCCCTAACCCCTAGCCCCTAGCCCCTAGATAGGGCACTGACTATATAGTCCACTCAATCTCAGCGACGAGATTTCGGACACTAGAATCGGCACTGTTAACTTACGTCACCGCTGTCGCATAGTTATGTCATTGCCTGTCAGCATTGGCCGTAGCATTCGCATGCTTTTTTTATAATAAATGTATACTTTATCACAGAAAATCAATTGTACTCACATTTATAATTATTTGCCGTCCTCCATTGTTTTTGTTTTGGACCGCGCGCGTCGTCTTCTTCTACGTTTTAATTAGTGTAATGCGTCTCGCAATGCATTATGGGTTATATTTCTCCGTCTAGGGTACATCCGATGCTCACTACATTTCGCGGTGCATTGTGGGATACTTTCAGTGCCCTATATGGGGCACATGAAGAATTCGGACACCCCTACAAAATGGCGTGCACCACCATTTTGTAGGGGTGCCCTATATGGGGGTTAGGGGGCGATTTCGGACACAGCCAGTGTTATCATAATAACGGTAATGATGGGCAATGACAGTAGTGGCCACTTGGAAGCACGGCTTTGAACCGGTTCAAGGAACGATAACCGGGAACTTTTTGTATTTTCCAGGGAACAGCAACGAAACCAGAAAGGTTATTATTTTTTTATGTTCTGGGACAGGAACACATATTTAAAAATAATGGTAACCAGATAATACCGGTTTTATTCTGTTCCTCAGTGCTGTGCACTTTGGGATAACTTCAAAAATAAAACAGCAGCATGTTGTTGTGGGTTCACCCCGACCCGCAACGAGACCTCAGATGTAGAGCGCTATCAACGGGCCTCTGTAGCATGTCGTTGTGGGTTCGCCCCTAAATATTTTATGTAGCATTAAACAGCTGACAGGAACAAAATTAACCGTCCCGGGAACAATATTTTTTTGTTCTGACTGGTTCTATTTATTGCCGGAACTCATAACCGGAAACGTTATAATTCTGTTTCTGTTCGGAACGAACCGATTGAGAAAAAAATAGTGGTTCAAAGCCCTGGTTGGATGTAAGATGGTCAATGAACCCCCAAACTAGATGGAAATATGTGATGCTTTTAGAGAGAATCATCTTTTTTTTTTAAATATAAAAAAAATAAATAAAGCTTGTATAGGTATACCTATATATTTGATTTAAAACCATAAGACATTTTTTGTAAGAGAAAATTGAAATGAAAATAGTATTTTTGAATTATTGAATTATGTCTTTTCCCCATTTCCTCAGGAAATCGGAATCAAAATCTCAAATTGAGATTTCTGAGACAGAAATCTCAATTTTATTTTTTTGTGAAAGCTCACAGAGCATGCATCACTGACAAAGGAAAAGCTGATTCAAAGCTGAAACAAACCTCAAACATCTGCAGGGCTCGATGCATCACCACACGGAAGACATTTTTATACTCCTTCAAGACCCTTTTCACAATGTCTGGGGAAAACACATTAAAAAAATATGCACATGAGATCTTTTTTCCCAGTTGATTCGTTCCGAACAGAAACGGAATTATAACGTTTCCGGTTATGAGTTCCACCAACAAATTAACGTTCCGGAACCGGTTAGAACAAAAAAAATATTGTTCCCAAAAGGTTCCCGATTTTCGTTTCTTGAACCGGTTCAAAGCCCTGCATGAGGCTACAGAACCACTTGGAAAATGGGGCAAGAATCATGTCCATCCATACAAAAAGGCAACCACAGACATGAATTACATGGAAAAACACATGAAAACAGAAATCACCTTCTTTCACAATACTCAAACATCAGTGTAATTATTTACATGTTTAGAGTGTAGCAACTAGAAAGTGAAGAATTCATATTAGAACATTGTGATTAAATCATTGAGAAATATTTTTATTTTTAAAAACCTGAATCGCCATGAAATCACTGATTATAATTAAAGTGAGTGTTCATATTTTATACACATATAGCACTTTCCTCTTTGCTGGGAAAAGACAGGGGGCTGGAATTTGTCCCGCTGGGTGTAACGCACTTCCTGTGTCTGTATATTTCTTTATAATTTATAAAGTGATCCTAACATTTCAAAATCCGCTTACTACAGCTCGCACTGGCACAAATTACACATCATCCACCCCGCTTCGCTCACCGTTTTACATAAGTATTGATTAAATACAGGCAAAATCCGACTTGAAGTTACTCACCGATGTGGTCACATGTTCTTCTGGACCAGTGGAATGGCTGCTTCCACTTGTAATTCCAACTTGAATAAGTAAATGGAATGGGTTGCGCAGATGATTGAATCATGCGTTTGTGGGGCATAGGTCCGCACGAGAGCATTTGGGTGTGGAATAGCACAACGCAAGTTGCCACCAGCCGTTTAAAATAATCAGGTAGGTGTGTGCTCCCGCCGATTAGACCTGTTGAAAAATAGTCAAAGACACGCCAAAATAAATGGCATCGGAAGTGGCGAGCATAGACGAGGGTAGCTAAGGAATTAAACCGGAAACGGGTCAAAAACGTGTCTATATAAAGCTTGAGAACAAGTCAGGATTACTTTGAATCCATACCTGCTCGACGTACAGGAATCTTCTTCTGGTCTTTCACCAGGCAGAAGCGAACCACTTCAGCAGCCTGAACAGAACAGAGAACAAGATTAGCAAAGACAACAAAAAACTTGAAGATCCTTGTGGAGAAATCACCACAAACTGTTCCACGATGTGCAGCAGAGCAGGCACAGTCAGTACATTCTGATGGAGAATCAGAAATATAATACAAACAAACAAACAAACAAATCTAGGGCTGAAACCATTACTTGGTTAATCATTGTTACTCAACTAGGAAAATCATTCTACATATATTCACAATTATTACAAAATGAAATACATTTACTTATGTACGCCATTAGCTGGTCCTCGAATCTGGGGAAGAAGGGTGTGGTCTTCAGTTAACCCCGCTAAGTGGTGGTCACGTGATATTGCATGCAAGCAAGTAATTATATATATTTAACGTAACTGTATTCACATAAAAAAATCTGAGAAAGTGAAAAAAGGCACTGGAAATTTGTTGTTGAGGCTAACTGAGATTCTGTTCTTTACCTCAACAGATGCACTATACACGTGTTGTAGTTTAAGTGAGCTGCTGCTGTTTACCACTATTTGTGTGTTGTTGTTTCAGGTGTTGCTTGTTACAAACAAGAAAGCACCACTGTTGCATAGAATTGAAGCCAAAAGTGTGTTACTTTAAAGTTGTGAAAATGTGGTTTCGCGTTGTGTCAAGTTGTACAACTAGGCCGGAGGTTACTGAAGGGGGGGCGGGGGTACTCTGGCCCCTGGCCCATTGGGTTTCTGACAATGTGGCCCTCTGAGCAAAGTAGTTGAATAGCCCTGACCTAGGATGTAAAATTATGTTTATATATAAAATTGAGTGTTACAGTGTGTGTTGTGTCGGTGACCTTCTCGGTCAGCTGGGCAGGATTGAGTTTCTTCAAGGCGTTCTGAAGTTGAGAGCTTGTTGGCTGACTGAATGTGGCTTGACTGATATTCAATTCATCAGAAGACTCGTCAGAAGTTTCATTCGAAGAGTCATCAGAATCATCCGGAGGTGGACAGATCTTCCTCCGTGTCTGAAATAAAAACACACACATAGGAGTCATAGGACGAAATTGAAGAAAATGCGTTTCTTCAACACACACACACACACATATAACACACTTTTTTCCGTCACACAAAGATACATGTACAGTGAAATTCTTCCTCCGCATTTAACCCATCCCTGAGAAAGAAAGAACTAGATTGTAATTTAGAAATGTAAATTCTAGATTAATCAATTAAGAGGAGGGTGTAACATGGACCCATTCAAATGATTCCATAGTTGTTTTAATCCATAGGAACTGTACAGAGTAGACACATTGTAAGTCAATCAATCAACTACTTTTATTGAGCAGACTCATGGTCCATTGAAAAAGACAGCAACACACACAAATGTACAAAGGCATGACAATACGGGGTTGGTTCATTGTGACATCACATTCTAGCATGTTCTCCGGTAACTGTATACAAGAAGGAGCCCAAGGGCAATCCTTCCTCTTTGCGATCCAGGTCATGAAATAAACATATCGCAAGAGCAACTTGGAGTAGACGAGTTCGGTGGGTACTTCCGGCGTCTGAAAGTCACTTCCGGTGTCATTTACTTGCCGTGTAATTTTTTTTCCAACATGTGTATTCGGTGAGAGCCCACACCTACAAGGTTATTTAAAAAAATTGTGCTGGTAACTTGTGGTGTGCTATTCCTCACCCAAATGTTATCGTGCAGATCTGTGACCCACAAACGCATGATTTAATAATCAGTGCAACCCGTTCCATTGTCTCATTCCTTTTGGAACGACTAGTAGAAGCAGCCAGCCTATCGGTCCAGAAGATCATGACCACTCGGTGAGTAACTTCAAGTCGGATTTTGACTGTATTTCATCAATATTTATGTAAAATGATGAAGATACAAGGGAGGTGATGTATAACTGGTCACAAACCGGCATCTAGTGGTCGGATTTTGAATTGGTGAGTGTTTTGTGTGTGTTTTGTGAGCCACCGCGGTACACTACGACGAGATTAAATGGAACTCATATAGGCACCGGAAGTATGTTTCATCCCGGCGGGACAAAATGCCATATATACATATAGGGTGGATTCATCGACCTCGAAAATGCAGTCTTCATTATCATAATTCACTGGCAATTTTAAACACATTTTGAGGAAATAAGAACAAGGACTGTTTTGTTAAGGTGTACAATGGGGGAAAAAAAAAAAAAAAATCAACGTTTCTCTTAATGCGCATTTACTAATTAATGTTTGAGTAACTAGTGATGCTCAAGGCTTGGTTCCTTACCCCTGTGCGCGGACTGGATCTCTGCATTTTCCAAACCGGTGCTGGGATGTGGAGAAATTAGCAAGGCAGTCTTTCTGTTCTTCGGGATGTAGATGTTAGATGTACGCACACAAACGTAATTCCTTAGATTCAATCAACGTGTAGTGAAACGCTTACTGGTGACAGCTCGATTTAGCGCGTTTTTGACGTCACATCCGCCGCCGTCTTCCAAACTGAAATACTACCGCCTGCTGTACAGTTACACTACAGGCTACAGCTAACTGAAGGGTTGGTAAAGTGCCGATTTGGGTTCACTTAGAGAAACGCTGAATTTTTTATTTTATTTGTTTTCAACTACAACTTCATGACTAGTGATTGACTCCTTTGGGTGACATATAATCACTTTTGGATAATACAATTATTATAATTTTATAATTGCAAGTAGCAAGCAGTGTCCACGGAAATCTAAAGAAAAAAAAAAGTCAAGCCCATTGAAAATCTGATAAGTTTTATGAATAATTTTGGATGAAGACATGCTATTCTATTGCTCATGGAATGTTCCTCATGTCTGTAATGTTGTGAAACAAGCTCTAATCACGATTGTAACAATAACCATATAACAAACACTGGCATCCCTAATTAAAACAAAATGGTTTTTATTTAACCAGGAAGGTCCCACTGAGGCATAACACCTCTTCTCCCCGAGAGTCCTGAAGGCGAAATACATGTCAACCTGATGTGTAGTACTGTCCCAGATTCGATGTGTGAACTGGTGAGATTTGAGACTTATAAGATGGCCAATTTCAAAATGGGCAAAACAAAGCCAACACCCCTATGTTCCGAAATCGCTATTTTCAGAAAAATGATGGGTCGTTTAGGGGTTAGGGTAGGGGAAGTTACAGGTCATTTAGGGGTTAGGGTAGGTAGGGGGTAACCCCCAAGACCGAAAACTTGGCTGAAAATAGGAATTTCAGAACATAGCGGTGTAACCGAATCGAATGGGCCTTGAATTATTTTTCTAGATCGAATCTCGGTCAACATCCATTCTCAAGAACTAACATATGTAACGAGGGCGAAATGTAATTGTGTATATACACAGTGATCACTGCAGCTGATTAACGGGCAACGAATTGTTTATACACTGGACTAGGCACAGACGTTTCCTCATGTCGTCACGGAGCATTAAAATTCCCCCCCCGTTGCTATGCTCCTGTTGCATGCTGGGAACTCCACCCACCCACGTCATGTCCAATCATATGCATTGTGTGATTCTAATGCAGCATCCTCCGGTTCTTTTCACAGTCGTTAGTCATTACACATAGTGCAACTTTGATGCTTCCACACTCTTAGAATATTTTAGATTCTCACCAAACTTCACCTGTATTAGCATAACTAAGCAGTCCCAATGTTATGCAAAATAAAATTAAGCAACGAAACAAAAAGGTTTCGGCACTTGCTTGGTGAGGACAATTGTGTGCACCACCAAATGTGTAGCTATCATAAGCCCATTGAAAAAAAGATATCTCACATTGACATAGTGAAAACAATGCCTTTATTAAAATAACATTAAATAATACAGCATTCTCACATGTGCAGCGATGCGCCACAGGTAAACATAAGTCTGTAAGGCTTATGCTGAACATCATTGCGCCTAGCGCGATATGCACAAAAAGCTACGCACCCGACAGCAATAACTTTATTAACCAACGAATAGGGGTCGTTTAGTCACAGCGGCCAACCCTAAACCTAACCCTTAACCCCGAACACTGAAATGATCACTTGCACAGTGATTCACAGTGATTTTAAGGTAATACAAGTGTGTTTAAATAACGTTTCAAAAGTCCAAACCATACTTCTAACTAAATAGTGAATACAATGGATGCTGCAAAACTTTGGTGCTATATTTACATATGAATACAACTATACAGATATACAATAGACAAATAGATATAAATACAATGAATCAAAATCATTACAATCAACAATCAATTCAAAACACGATTGTTTCCAACTACAAATTCATGACTAGTGATCGACTCCTTTGGGTGACATATATATGCATAATAAAAATATTCTGCCTTTATAATTGCAAGTAGCAAGCAGTGTCCACCGAAATCTGCAAAAAAATAAAAAATAAAAGTCAAACCTATTAAAAATCAGACACAGTTTTATGAATGGTCTTGGATGAAAACATGCCATTTTACTGCTCATGGAATGTTCCTCACGCCTCAGGCCAAGGGGGCATTGGTAATATTGTGAAACAAAAAATCATGATTGTAACAAACTACCGTAATTAAAACAACAATGTGTGACATAAAACATGTACATGTACAAACAACAGTGTAAACCAAACTGAATATCCAACGGTCTCCGAGAAACATCTGGACACCTTCTTCAATAAAATAGGAAATTACACTCATCTCTGCGACATGGTACTGGTCCGTTTTCGCTGGGAACTGGTACTGGGATCCGATCTCCTAGAACTGGCACTGGAGTTGCTACTGGGGTTGGATCTCCTGCTGGCACCAGAATCCGATCTCCTAGAACTGGCACTGGAGTTGCTACTGGGGTTGGACGTCTTGCTGGGTTGGGATGCGGGTACGATGGCCGGGCCTGCCTGGGTGGCGTCCTGGTACTGCCTGGGCCAGTACTGAGGCTCCTTGTTATAGAGCTGCGAAGAAGACGCATAAAGTCACAAGTCTCGAAAGACAAACCTTGTGTCTATCGAGTTGAATTTTCTGTTGGATGCTGTTGTGTTAATTTTTGTTTTGTAATTGTTACTAATCAATCATTATCAATTAATTAACATAATCGTTACTCAAGTTTCACAAACGCATTGGGCAAATCATTTGCATACAAATGACTCAACAAATGAGTCATAGTACCGTACAAAAAGGACAGGACTATAAACATTTACACATGGAGATGTGCAATGAAAATGTGCGTGATTGCACTTTAACTTGTTCTCCTGCTTCTCCATGTTGTTTAGGAAGATGATGTAAACTGAAATTGATTATATATATATATATATATATACATACATTTTTTTTTTTAAGTTATTTTTTCTGGCGTCAGCGCCGTTTTTCCATCTTTATTGGATAGGATTAGTCGGAAACTGTTTTAAAGAGATCGGGGGTAGACATTGCAGACAAGTCGACGAGAGTAGTCAAACTCGTGACACTGCGGTAGGCACAGCGCCACTAACATGAATGTGGTCACAAGCACTCGGCCAACGCGGACCACCATATATTTGGTTTTAATAAACAAAAGAGAAACGTATGTTTATTGTTGTGCTGTATTTTTTTTTCTTTTTTGCGAAGATCAGAAAAATCTGTGATCAGTGAGCTCTGATCCGAGGACCGGTCCGATCCGCGAGTCTCTTGATCCGTTGCACCCCTATAAACTGCACTGTTTATGTGGCAATAAAGAGTGCCGCTCGTTGCATAATCCATGTTCCCTCGACCGAAGCACCACCGTCTCCCCGCGTGAAAGTATGAGGTGAGCGACATGCGAGTCACACGTCAGATGACGAGGCATTAGCCCGTTAAATTAAAATGGCGGTAAACATCCTACCAACCTAGGTGTGTGTGGGAGACGACGAAGAGTCCGTTCACTGCTGCTGCTCAACCCTCTGTGTTGTTTTGCAAAGGCAAACTGTAAAGTTCTATTACTAGTCTCACGATACCCGACCAATTAATATATTAATTTGTGGTCGATTTGTAGCGACTCAGGAGGCTACGGCCAATGCATCGAATCTTTGTCAAAGCGGCCAGTCGGTCGAATCGGTTTATCGCTGCCAACCTTGGTTCACACGTACCTTCCCAAGGAAGTTGAGGATCTCCAGCTTGCTGACCTCAGCCTGAGCCCGAAGGCCCCACGTTACATTGTATTCAACGGGCTCACTGAGGTTCTTCCTACTGTACTCCAGGTACCTAACACACATATACACAGTCACACACAATGAATCACCCGGTCAATGTTTGGGCCAAGATCCGAGGTCCTATACCAAGTCCCAATGCAGAGTTCCAATACAGGATCCACAAAATGAAAGTCTAAGTCCCCAAAATACCCATTGAGAGACAAGTTGTCACAATATCCCAGTTTACATGGTACCAAAAAGCCTAAATATAATCCGCTTATAGGTGGATCTGCTTCAAAAGTGGTCATGTATCCACCTTAAGATCCGCTTCAAGTGGATCGTAATACATTTTGAAGCGGAAAACATTTATGCCGGTCGCCGATCCGCATACCGATATCACTCGCGGACTTGTTGGGTCCACCAAAGCCCGGTCCGCGACCGAGGAGGCGCGTGGGCGCAGCACACAGCCATTGCGCAGCGGCGAACCAGAGCCAGCCCTTCCGTGAGAGGGCACCGGCCGGAGAACGGGGGTCCGCGAACCCAGGGGGCATGTGGTCCGCATCCGACTTCGGCGGCACTCCCAGCCGGAAGCGGATTATGTTCGAGCCGCCTAAATTTATTCGGATCCAAAAAAGTGCCCATGTAAATGGGGCTATTGACTTTCACACTGCAGCAGGGCTTGAAAACAAAATAATTTTTAAAACGTTCCGTTCGGAACGGTTCAGGCAGGTCTATGTTTAACGTTTTCGTTCTCAGAACCGTTCCGCCACCAAAATATCGGTCCTGAACCGGTTCGGAACCCAAAGATTTTGTTCCTTCTTAAAGTTCCTGACATTGTCCGATGTTAAGTTTAGATATAGTTAATACAAAATATATTTGTTGGACTTTCAAACTTCAGTGCAACTGTATTAACGTGAAACCGGGTTTAAAACGCCATTACATTCGCTTCCTCGTCTGTCCACAAGATGGAGCCCCAGATGCAAGGGGCTTGATGAAAGTTGGATGGATGCACAACCGGAAATAGTCTCCCAGATATAAGATATGTTTAAATATGAAGAGAACAAAAAAAAATATGTTTTTAACCGGTTTTGTGGATTTCAGAATCCATTCCATTTCTGTTCCGGAACAGTTGAAGATTTTTTATTTAATTGTTTCCGTTTCCGCTCCTCGTAAAATTCTGTTCGTTTTCGGTTTTTGTTTTCGTTCCTTGAACTGGTTTTGACCCCTGCACTGAAAGAAAGAAAAGAAAGAAAGATTTCCATTTATATAGCGCTTTTCTACCACTTAGTAGTACTCAAAGCGCTTTACAGTGACCTCTCAATCACACATTCACACACCAATGGCGGCTGCTGCCATACAAGGCGCTCGCCTCGACCCATTGGGAGCAATTTGGGGTTCAGTGTCTTGCCCAAGGACACTTTGGCATGGAGACTGTCGGAGGCGGGATTCGAACCACCAACCTTTTGGTTTTCAACCCTGCAGTCATTGGAACAGCCGCTCTACCAACCGAGCTACAGCCACCCCTTTATATAACAACATTGTTATCATTCACACTGACCAGTCGCTAAGCCACTCTATGTTTTCACTGCCTGTGTGTGTCATTTTGCATGCGCGGAAAAAAAAAAAAAAAAAAAAAAAAAAAAAAAAAAAGATGGCTTTCAATGAATCAGACAGCCCGGCCCCATCCGTCAAAAAAACGCAAACACAAACAACGCAGAGCCTTGTCTCTCCCAAGCATCTGCGCGGGAGAGAGCGCACTTTGCGAGGAAGGCGCAGTACGTCAATTTTCACACACATACATTGGCAGGCGCGTCCATGTGCGTACGCATCAGCAGGTGTGCGAACCTGACGTCTGTATCGGCGCCGGCGATACCTCAAAGTGAACTTGTCTGCCTCGACGCACGCACAGAACACGTAAACCAATGCATCACGCCACTTCTTGTTTATTAGCCGGCCTGTCTAAGCTATTGCTTAAAGGCGTGCGGAAGAGGGTATTTATAACTGATGCTAATCGTGTTGATAGTGCTTGTGATGTAAACAGTCCTGGCATTAAATCTTGTGGCAGTGGATTATTATATTAACTTATATTCTACTGTCTTGTCACCACGCAGAAGGGGCAAAAAGGACAACGGGGAGAGGGATGGGGCATGGCGGGATCAAAACACAACTTCATCAGTAGTGCGACCTTTCGGCTGTCTTGGGGCCAATCTCAATTCTCTTTTTCTACCCCTCGTCCTTTCAAACGGAGCTGTAAGGTGTACGGCTTGAAACTTTACCCCTATGAATTAGGACACCCCTTCGTAGTCACGTACATCATAGGTCCGCCTCGTCAGCTTGGTGACGTAATCACGTAACCAAAAGCGACAGCTTCGACAGCCAGAAATAAACCAACAGGGAAGAAAGTACATTAACGTAAGCAGCTAGTTTTTGGCCATAATGTAACTTAATTTTAACAGTTTTGAGCAGGGCTTGAAATGAAATGAATTTAAAAACGTTCCGTTCCGAACGGTTCAGGCAGGCCTATGTTTAACGTTTTCATTCTCGGAACCGCTCCACCCGCAAGATAACGCTTCTGAACCGGTTCGGAGTGCAAAGATTGTTCGTTCTTAAAGTTGTGCAATGTTAAATTTAGATATAGTTTATGCAAAATATATCTGGTGGACTTTCAAGGGGTTCAGGGTTTAAAACGCCATTACATTCACTTCCTCGTCAGTCCACAAGATGGAGCCTCAGATGCATGGGGCTTCATGCCTGACAGTGAAAGTTGGAAATTGGCTGTGTCCGAAATCGCTCCCTAACCCCTAGCCCCTAGCCCTTGGATAGGGCACTGACTATATAGTCCACTCAATCTCAGCGACGAGATTTCGGACACTAGAATCGGCACTGTTAACTTACGTCACCGCTGACGCATAGTGACGTCATTGCCTGTCGGCATTGGCCGTGGCATTCGCATGTTTTTTTTATAATAAGTGTATACTTTATCACAGAAAATCAATTATAATCACATTTATAATTATTTGCCGCCGTCGGTTGCTGCTGCGTTCTGACGCCGCCCGCCATTGTTTTTGTTTTGGAGCGTGCGTCGTCTTCTTCTACGTTTTAATTAGTGTAATGCGTCTCGCAATGCATTATGGGTTATATTTCTCCGTCTAGGGTACATCTTATGCTCGCTACATTTCGCGGTGCATTGTGGGATACTTTCAGTGCCCTATATGGGGCACATGGAGAATTCGGACACCCCTACAAAATGGCGTGCGCCCCATATAGTGCCCTATATGGGGGTTAGGGGGCGATTTCGGACACAGCCAGTGTGTTTCTCAAGTCAGTATTTATCCTAGATCCTTATCCTAGATTACATTAAATCCTATTTGTATGTTTTTTTTTATAATCTTAGAACCACGGCTTTGAACCCATATTTTTTCTCAATCGATTCATCCTGAACAGAAACAGAATTATAACGTTTCCGGTTATGAGTTCCACTAACAAATTGATGTTCCTGAACCGGTTAGAACAAAAACATATCGTTCCCGGAACAGTTAATTTAGTTCCTGTCAGCCGTTTATTGCCATGTAATATCTGTCGGCGCGAACACACAACCCTGAGGTGGGGTATAAACAAAATGTATTATTATTATTATTATTATTATTATTATTATACATATTATACATATTATACATATTATACATATTATACATATTATTATTATTATTATTATTATTATTATTATTATACATATTATATATATTATTATTATTATTGTTTTTGTTATACATATTATGCATATTATTATTATTA
>OMKY01076274.1:2020-13883 GCA_900302395.1 Bregmaceros cantori | reverse complement strand
CACCCCAGTGCCCTCCACCCCCACAAGTGTCACACAGGTGCACCCCCACTCCCCCATCCCCGCGACTCATGAGCAGACTAGCTAGAACCAGGGTGATATTTTTTTCAGGGCTCCGAACCGGTTCAAGGAACGAAAACGAACAGAATTTTACAGACTTTTACGAGGAGCGGAAACGGAAACAAAAAAAAAGATTTCTTCAACTGTTCCGGAACACAGGGGGGTTATAGGTGGCATTGTTCTGTTTTTATCTGGAGCTTGGCTAAGCTAAACACTCTCATTATGGATGAAAAACCAATGACATCACCTCCGGGACCGGATGAATATAGGAAATGCGGATACAGTTGAGTGTGTATGAGGCTTTACTCTTTTCTTTTTGGCCCATTTGGCTGATTTTTTGCTGTCGGTGGAGGGAAAGGGAACCCACAACCATATGGGCAGAGGCTACTCTGCCCATATGGTTGTGGGTTCCCTTAAAAAATACTTAAGTACAATTTTTGTTACCTCAGCAAAATATTACTCAAGTAAAAGTAAAAACTAGTTATCCAAATAGTTATGAAAGTAAAAAAAGTAATCCACAAAAAAGTTACTTAACTAGTGAAAGTACTGAGTAACTTTCAGTAAAAAAAGGAAAATAAATACATTTGGAATATTGATATATAGATAGATAGATGATACAGAGAGATAGAGATCCAGAGAGAAAGAGAGTGAGAAGGAAAGTGCCCGAGAGAGAGAGAGAGACAGAGAGAGTGAGCGAGAGGGAGAGAGAGATATGATGCCAATCTATGTCCCAACAATTCCCAACGGGTGTCGCTAAAGGCCAAACTAATGTAACGAGTAACGAATTGCTGACATCTCAGTAAAAAGTAGTTTTTACCTCAAATGTACTCAAGTAAAAGTAGAAAGTAACTTGAAAAAATGTACTCCAAAAGTAAAGAAAAGTACACAAAAAATTGTAACGGTGTAAATGTAATGCGTTACTGCCCATCGCTGCCCCATCTGCAGCAGCACGCAACGAGGCCTTACTTTTAAACTGATAATATATCTCGCAATAGCTCGGGAAGACTTTTCAAAAGCTAACCTTCCCCAACCCCAATGCCCCCATCGAGCCCCAGCGCTGTCAATATCAGACCTCCTGGAGGGCAGCAATCAGGCATGGTCCATCCATCGATCTCCCCGTCTCTCTGTCTGCTATTATATTCATCTTCTTCCCAAGGTTGGACAGTCAGCGCCCACATTGGTTCTTTTCTGGCTCGCTCAACACAGACGTTTTATTGGAACTCCAACCAATCTAGTCGGGGATGAGATTGAGGTGGCGCCTCACCACCCCCCACCGCGGTGCCCTTCTGTCTCATCTCTCACTCTCTCTCTCTCTCGGCTCCGAGATCCATCTATTCAAACTGAGGCATCACGAAGCTGTTTAAGAAAGCTATCCCCAGCTTAGCACTTGAAATGACAGAAGCATAAAAAAATAGAGTCTTTTGTCATCTTAAACCACTCCATTACTGCTGGGAGCAATTGCTTTCATTGTATCGGCAAACCTTAAAAAGTAACGGCAAGGTAATATTTGAAGATCTGCACTCTGGGGTTGCAACAAACTATGAAATAATCAATAATGAAATTAATCTGTAGGAAATGTATCAATCATTAAATCGCCAAAGAATTGAATCATTGTTATAGTCGACAGTTTTAAGCTGCCGCTACCCGCCCATTGGTCCACACAAATTTTATATTAATTGATCATTTTTTTTAATACCATAAGCATTATTTTAGCAGTACGTTGAATCACCTTTTTCTTCTTTGTTTATTGATCATCCATATGAGCTTATTTTGTATTACTCATATTTCGTATTACCCTTTTTAGGAGCTTGCAATGTAATGCATTACTTTTTCCACAGCAATAATAATCGAATTGAAGTTACTTTACCCAAATCACTTTAGTTACTATTTAGTTTTATTTACTTTATCGCTACAGATTGCTCCTAATTCATCTTCAAGGTGTGAAAATGAAAAAAGTAAATCACTCAAAAAGTGCATCTTTTTTAGTTACATTATGTAAGTGAATTGAAGTTTAAAACATACCTCCAAAAAGTTGACGTTTTTAAGGTAGTTGCTGCTGCACATGATGAAAACTAACTTACAGTAACTACAGTAATCTAGCTTAGTTACTTTAAAAAGAAAGTAGTCAGTAATGTAACTTAGTTACATTTAGGAGGAGTAGTCAAGATTACTTCTTAGATCTGTGGCAATTCTGCTCAATACGCAGTAATATAGACATGTTTGGCGGGAAGAATTGTACCCTGAAAAACAAGCTGTTCAAAAGTGTGATTATCTTGAGATTAATATGGCAGATTCTCAGGTCACAGGCCAACTCATTCATACATTTCTGTAATCTGTAGAAAAACACTTTCAAGGTTAAATAATTAGATAGGTATATAAGATAAAAAAAAATATATAGCCTGTTTTCCATGTGAATTTGACAATCTAGAAACACTAAAGTCAGTGAAATGAAGTATTCCCTAGTATTTCTTTGTACTATAGATGTCAATGTGAATGAACCATTTTAGATCAATAGATTGGTGGGGACTGGACAAGGATTTGAGTGGCAGCTTCTTGTGCCTGCCAGTCTGATTGCAGTCATTCAGAGGCAGACCCCAAATATTGGCTGCTACACTGGGAGTTCACAGTAGAGGGTCAATCACCATCGGACCAATTAGACTTAGTCAGTGTCTGCACACATGCACACACACAGGCACACACACAGACCCACACACATTGAATTGATATACCGACCACCATTTTTGCTTAAAACTTAAAATGATGTGCAGTTTGGGGGGGGGGGGGGATGTCGTTGGCGGAGGAGTGGTTATGGACACTGCACCTAACACGCCCCCATTCATGTTGATAGTGCTGTGTCTACCACAGAGTCCGCAGTGCCACGATTTTTTCACCCCAGTTTCCGACTCCTATAATACATGCCAACTACATTTCCCAGCGGCCCCTGGACCCAGAAGTCTAGTCACGTGACCGCGCAGCGATCTATCGGTAAGTTGGTGATGTATGATTATGTTACTTATAGGCTACAGAAATGCACCAAAATGTAATCAATTCTTTCTTTTGTCATTTCCAACAACAAAATTTCATCCAGGTCCCTGCACGACTTTTTCAGTTATTGACAAACCAACGTGGCTAAAAACATAACCTGCTTCCCGGCTACACCCCGGCGCAGGTAAATATTCTCAATTTACTAGCTGATTGGTATTTAATGGTGGAAAAACCCACCGTCACATATACATTTTTTTTGCACCCTTTGCGCTACGACAGCCTTTTTTCACAAGTTGCCAGAGGTGCTAAATTACATCCCCCGACAGTCCCCTCATGGGTGCACTGAGGAACACTATCTACTGAATATGAACGGTACCTACAAAGGCAACTGTGTGGGAGATTTCCATCCCTATTCGTAGTCTGAAGCACCCCTTCCACCAGCTCTGTTCATCCATCTCCTGATCATCACTGATACACACCTTCATTGCCATGCACGCCACACACCTGCATCCCTCCTAATGGGAATCATTTCTCAGAAATGTGCCGGGTGCAATAACTTTCCAGAAAAAAAAGACAACATTCTAATTTCTTATTGAATCTGTGACCAGAGCCGTGATTTCCTGAGGGACTTGGGGGAAGTAAAGGAGAGGGGGATATTGAGAGGAGAGGGAATTAAGGCCTTCCCATCTTTCCTAGCCTCTTTTTACCTGCGCCGGGGCGCACCCGAAGCAGGTAATGTTTTTAGCCGCGTTGGTTTGTCCCCTGGATAACTGAAAAAGTTGTGCACAAATCTGGATGAAATTTTGCAGAGTTGTTGGAAATGACCAAAGAAAGGAGTGATTAAATTTTGGTGCATTTCTGTAGCCTATAAGCAACATAATCATGCTTAATCACCAACTTACCGATAGATTGTTGTGCATTCACGTGACTAGACTTCCTGGTCCAGAGGCAGCTGGGAAATGTAGTTGGCTTTTTCGCCGGTGGTGTCGATAGCAATCGTGCTACTCTACGAACACTTGCATTGATAATGGGTTGCCACACCACACATGCTGCTAGCACTAACAGCACTATGTCTTTCTACCACTACCGCGCAGGTTTGCAATCTCTGTGCTTCTAGTTACATTATGCTTACTATGCGGTTAGACCAAACCCAACAAAGGACGACATTTTAAGCAGCATGTCTTCCACCTACCGCTCGCTATATCGGTGGTGTCCCGAAAACATTGGGGTCTTGTTGAGAACTGGAGTTCTTTCTGGGGACGATCTTGTCTGATTAGCAAAGATAGTATCCATCCAACCCTGGAGGGTGCTGCTCTCCTCTCAAAGAACATACCCTCCTTCATCACTATCCAGAGGGGTTCTAGATTGCAGAGTTGCACTGCTAATAGGGCTGCAACTAACAATTATTTCAATAGTCGATTAGTTGTCGATTATTGTAATGATTAAATCGATTAATCAGTTGGATAATTGTCGTCAGAAAAATACTCACAGGAAGCAAGAGATTAATCTTGTCTACTTGAAATAGTCACATGTTCTTCTTAAAGAGAAAATGTACCAACAATTAATGTTTTCCTTCATATTACTGTCTTTTTTATCAGTTATCTCCATTTAATATTTCATATTATATCAATTAATATCAAATTTGCATGGCCCGACTCTTCCAGTCTGAAATAGAGGACCCAGAGTTGCAGTCGTGTGGCCCATTCTGTAATCTACAAATACGGAGAGGATTCATCCGGTACCAGACATTATTTTACCAGTTTTTCGCCTATGACAAGGCAGTATTGATTTCCCTTGTTCCGGTTGAAATGGAGCAATACCACCTATTACCAGCGGAAATCGTGGGGGCAGTATAGAATCAAACGTCTTCACATTCGTGGGAATCAACGAAGAACAGTAGTAAAAATTCATGAAAATCAACATAGAATAGAAGTAAGGTGGATCTTATCTGCATAATTTATAATAATATGATGCTACTCACAGTCCAGTAAACATAACTGGGAGGAAATGCCACAAAATGTAATCTGGAGAGTGACCACTCTCTTCAAGCACATCGTGGCAGAGTGACTTCATACAAATTATTAAATCTGCGGACCAACTCAAATTTATGGGCACCCCTCTAATCAATTAGACAGCTAGAACAGCAGCAACCACGTCTCTGTACTCCAAACGGACAGCGGCACCACCACAATTTACAACGCAGTCTTCTACCGAAACCCCAATTAGGTTGTGCATTCTTTGAAACATGTGCTTCAGCTTTTTCTGTCAAACGAGGAGACAAACTATTTTCATCAGCCTTTACCACGCTCCTCAATCACTGCCTTGGACGCATCCTTAGTACCTTCTGGCCAGAACACATCAGCAACATCAGTTTGTGGGACCGCACCAAACAAGAAACAACAGAGCGACAGTGAGGAAGCGGAGCTGGATAGGACATGCCCTGAGAAAAAAACAACGCGACTATTACTAAACAGGCATTAACATGGAATACACAAGGCAAAATAAGCAGAGGGAGACCCAAGAACAACTGGAGAAGGAGCACGGAGCTGGATGTAAAGAAGAAGGGACTGTTCATGGAAACAAATGGAGGAAATGGCACAAGACAGATGAGGATGGAAACTCTTCATCAATGCTCCATGTCCCGAAAGGGATGTAAAGACCTAAGTAAGTTACCACTAGGGGTGCACCAATCAGGTTTTTTTGCTCCCGATTCGATCCTTTGATTTTAAGGATCGGCCAATCCCGATCTCTGGCACCGAGTTCCGATACCGAGTCCCGATCCCCAATACGAAGTCCAGATACCGAGTCCTGAAAATCTCTACACAGTATGAGTATCACCTCACAGCAGCACACCATCATCCACTCCCCAGCAGCAGCAACCTCGCTTCGGCTTCCAGTAGCAGAGCGCTCCCCAACTCGTTTACCGATCCTGATCGGGACAAAATCACGAGTGCCGATCCTTAGAAAAAAGTCTGATCGGCCCCCAATCACCGATCTGAGGATCGGATCGGTGTACCTCTAGTTACCACACTCTTGGCCTCAATTATGACTCTCAGATTGAGAGCTCCAATTTCCTCACAGACCTGGTTCTAAAAAATAAGTAAGGGGATTGTGTCGAAGACATCAATGCCGGCATCTTCAAATGGAATCAAATGGAACTCTGTTCAACGTCATTATCTTAGCTACAAAGATTAGTATAACTAGACATCATCTTTGACAGCAATCTGTCCTTTTCTCCTCTGGTAAAAGGGTCTCACAGCCCATTTTCAGCTGCATATCATAGCTAAGATGCGGAAAATCAAATTGATGCTTTTATTACATCTTGGCTTGATGACTGTAATTTCCCATTGTTGGACGTTCAGCTAGATCTCTGAGACCCTTCCAACTCATTTCGGAACTCAGCAGCAGAGTACCTGATTTGAACCAAAAAAAGAACAAAACATATAACACCATTTCTGGCTTCTCTTCACTCAACAGATGAACAAAGAGTAAGGTAAAGTAACGTATTTTATTATGTCACATCTACAGTGAAACTCATCCTCCGCTTTTAAACCATCCCTGAGGAGTATGTGCACAGCGCCTGGGGGGGCCAACTCCTGATTCTGTGCCAGTGGGGCACTGAATGGAGGAGGTTATCTAGAACATGTTTTTGGTGGTGGGGAAAACCGGGGTACCCGGCAGAAACCCACACGGACACGGGGAGAACATGTAAACTCCACATAGAAAGGACCTGTCCGGGTTGGGATTCGAACCCAGGACCTTAGCTGTGAAGCAGCAGTGCTAACCATTGCACCACCGTGCGTGAGAGAGAGAGAGAGAGACCAAGAGAGAGAAAGACTGAAGAAAACGAGGTAAAATTAGAAGAGAGATGAGAGGGAGAGAGCCAACTAGGCACAGAGACGGAGAAAGTGAGAGCAAGGCATGCAGAGAGAGAGAGAGAGAGAGAGAGAATGAGAAAGAGAGGGAGAGAATGAGAGAGAGAGAGATAGAGAGAGTGAGAGAGAGAGAGAGAAACATGTGGAAACAGTTCATCAATGGAAAGATCAGTATAAGGTATGCGTTTGAACAGCACAGTCGTTTGTCACACCAACTGTATTTTAGATCGGGCTGACGCCTTAGCAACACAATCAAATTAAACTACACCACGCTGTGACGAGAGATGGATGGCAAGCCCCGATATTTTTATTAGTTATTGATGCTGTATACACTCCATCATTAGCAGACTTTAAAAATAGGACAGACAGCGGTGGGTGGGAGAGAGAGGGAGAGAGGGTGGGGGGGATAGTGAGGGAGAGAGACATGCAGAGAATAGGAATGAGAGGCAAGTGATTGTGGAAGCTTACGGTGTTCACAGTAGTTTGCAAATTATACGTTTGAAAGGAAACATGTTTGAACTCCAAAGACCGAGCTTAATGCTATCTGCTGCCTTGCATTCATGAATATGCTACAATCCACGACAATGTGTAGGGATGGTAGAAAATATTTACCCATTTTGTAAAGTACGTTGTACAAGGGTCCATTCAGGCTCTGCGATCAGCTTCTTGCTTTTTAACTAAAGCTGCAAACCGATTAATTGACAATAATTGATTATTGAATTAGTTCCGCTTAGTGAACTCATTTGAAAATAGATTAATCGGTAGCCATTAAATAGTTTCATTGTCTTCTGCTCAAACATGTTTATTATTTACCCATGGATACTAAACTACTGTAATTTTTTTGGGCCCAAGCGCCGTTTTTCATTCTTCTATTGAGAGATAGCGACAGGATTAAATCGGAAGCCGGGATGAAGAGTCGAATGACGAATATCGTCGTACGGAAATGTGAACATCATCAACACCCATTGTAAGGTGTTACCCAAAATGTTATTATTAGATGTTCAAGACAGTGAGGAAACTTAAGCACGGATTGCGGGACAGAGAAAATAGAGAGAGAAGCGTACCTTCATCCTCCCTCGCTTCATAGCCTCATCGTCATCATCCTCTGCCTTCATCTCTGCTCTTTCATCGCTCAAACCTTCCCCCTGTATTCCCCGCCCCCACCACCACCGACTCAAACCCTTCCCCCGTATCCCCTCCGCTTCTCTGAGCGAGCAAAGTGGGGGGAAGGCTGGGAGGGGGGTGGGGGGTCTTGCCCGCGTTAAAATGCTCTTCTGACGCCAGAGCCACGTTAATTAGGACAAAAATATGCTCGGAGTACACGCTTCACATCACCCACAACGATGGACTGGCCAATTACCCGCTCTGTGTGTATAGATGGAGAACAGACTATGTTCTCACATGTCAGGGAAATGAGGATGGTTGACTCAACCAGGTTATGTGTTTGCTTTTGGGGAGGGATTAAGAAGGAAACATAACATAGTTATCCAGGGTGTGTGAGAGTGTTGTGGAGAGAGAGCTAGCGAGCAAGAGAGAGAGGGAGAGAGTGCGAGAGAGAGAGAGAGAGAGAGGAGCATAGATATAAAAAGACACAAGGAGCAATGCATATCATAAAGGAGCAATGAATATCTATACTCTGTGTACTCAACTCAACAGATTTTTCTATAGCGCCAAAATCGCAGCCGAAGCTGCCTCAAGCGCTTCCCAGAAGTGATTTTGTTTTTTTAGATTTTGATTTAACAAATCTAGCAGATATTCACCTAACTACCTTTCAACCTTAATTGCCCAGTTAAGGACAGTAATTGGGATTGGTTACAGAACTACTTTAACGGAGGACTGGAAAGAAGAAAGAAGAAAGAGGAGATCAAGATTTTCAATCAATCTCGATCTCGGGCTAGTTGAAAAAATACCTACAGTTTTTGATTAGTTGTTGTTGGTGTTAATTTGTTTTGATTGGTTAACAGAACTCCTTTAATGGAGGACTGGAGAAAAGAGGAGATTGAGATTTTCTATCAATCTATGTCTATCTGTGTAGTGTGTGTGTGTGTGTGTGTGTGTGTGTGTGTATGTGGTTATTAGTGCTGCCGACCTACCCTCAAAATAGATTTTTTAATGACTTTAATTGAGAAAATAAATTTACTACATGTTTAGCTAATATATGGTTGTATTTATACTGTGCGGGATCATGTGCAATTCCTCCGTTTTCCATTAGGGGTGGTTTAATCAAGTCCAAGTTCAAATTACCATTAACTCAACACTAGTGTTGACAAATCAGATTGTCTTCCACGTTCGGGCCATCCAATCAGCGCCCCTTTAAGGCGGGCGTTGTTCGTCTCCAGCCGTGGGCCTCCACACCTACTGCGCTGTGATTTGGTAACTTCATTTGATTGACACACCTTTTCACGAACCTGCCTACTCCACACCAAATGATCATTCTAAATGGGTGCGATGCGTGGAGGATTAATTTGTTCTGGCTTGCAAAGCTAGTTCTTTTCCACACTATCTGTGCAATATTTCTGTAAACCATTGATCCTATTTGTATTTTTTTGAATGATCAACATTTGTAAAAGGTTTGGATAATTTAAACGTCTTGTTCTTTTTCCCTCAAGAGACTCAATTAAAAAAATGGTAATATAAATATAGTTACGAAATTCAGTTACTAACGGAAGCAGTAGCTGTACTTGCATGTCAAAACAGGTGAACACAATGTATATGCTAATAACAAATTCAGAGATATGCATACAGCTTCTATTTATGTAATCTAATTAATGATCTGACAGTTTGGCCGTTAATTATGTATAACGTGTACGAAGCGCCTCCTTCGGTTTGATGGCCAACACTGAAGTGTCACTGAATCCCAAATAGAATTACAGCAGCAGAACGTGTTTAATTTTGAAGAGCCAACCTGTGTTGTTCACGTTTTATTAATAAAATGTTTTTTGATCAAATCTGCCCTTTCTTTGTGGTTCCGTTTTACTTGTTTTTTTTTCATGTGGTGGTAAACAGAGCCTTGGAAAAATTGAAGCCGATTGGCAAACAGTTAACGATTAGAATTAATTTAAACTTGAATTAAACTTTAATCTCATAATTTTAATAAGTCTGTCCTTTCCTCGACTGTTATTATATGCTAAGCGTCATTCAGGGGTCGGCTTCTTCTTGTTTTGTGTGACATCAAATGTTCAGCTCAGTGCAGTTTAGCCACAATTTCATCTTGTTTTATTTGCCTTTTTCATTATTATTTATTTTTATTATCGTTCATAATGAGACAGTGTCACCAGCAGAATGGCACCTAAGGAATTACGGGATATTTAAAGCCCTGTAACCTGCTGACTGGCTGGGAGCCCAGTTTAGTTTTTGTTTTTTACAGAGAATGTTTCTAGCATTTAACAATATTTTATTGAACATATTAAGTCATTCAGTGCCAAAGATGCATTATCACTTTTTCACCTGCGCCGGGGCGGAGACGTGGAGCAGGTTATGTTTTTGGTCGTGTTGGTTTGTCCCCTGGATAACTGAAAAAGTTGAGCACGGATCTGGATGAAATGAGTTGCAGGGTTGTTGGAAATGACGAAAGCAAGAAGTGATTCAATTTTGCATTTCTGTAGCCTATAAGTAAGATAATGGTCATACTTCATTATTGTTAACGGGTGAACGATCCCCGTTCTCCGTAGTGACGTCATGCGTGGCAACGCCTCCTGTGCTGAGGAGCAACATAATCATACTTCATCACCAACAGCTGCATAGTTCCTTACCTGGTTAGTGCACGGGGTGGCGAATGACATGTTTCCATGTAAAAATCCGAGTGATTGGTTAGGTCCAACAGCGTCAGATTTACTCTACTAGACGTTATGCTATGCAACATCTAAGGATGTGCAATGCGTGGACGATGCATTAGTTCTGGCTCACCAGGCTACTACTCTATAAGCACTTGCTTTCAGAATGCCTCGCCACACATACTACTAGCACTAAAAGTACTATTTTTCTTGTACACTACGGTGCAGGTTTGCAATCTCTGAGTGCATCTAGTTTTAATAGTACAACTGAGTAGATACATGTGAAGTACTTTTGACAACCAGGCTACACTGCCTCTGGAGTTGAAGTGTCCGGTTATATTGCGGCGGTGTATACCACCGCCACCAGGCGGACGGGGTTGGTACCGCACCCGCAATTATTCAGGATTTTGTCATAAATCAGCATTTTTAGTGAAACCAACGCATGTTCTGGGGACTATTCCTAAAGAATGGAAACAGAAAGAAACAATGCTTTTCTGATGATCAAGTCTAACAGTACTAGAGTTGGCGCCGTCAAAATTATTATAAAATATAATTATAAAAAATATAATTATAAAATTCAACAATCATCAGAATTGCGATGTGTGTGATATTTAACTGCAGCTCCCCCTGTCGTCTTCTTACATCCGTTACATGAGTTAACATCACCGTATATACGTTTGTCTGAAATGCATTCCAAAACACAAGCTCTGGGGGTTGAAGCTGTTATTGTATAATTGATTTCCCCTGACAAGACCTCACAGGTGTCGAAGCAGATGACTGTATTAACTAATCAATGGAGCTTGTCGTGCACATCATCGGTAAGCTTTACTCAGACAGCCTTCAATGATGACAGCGACAAACGCTGCAGTACCTCCAGGAAGGCCGTTACGCACCCCTCCAAACGACCTCGCTTGTCGTAACCAAGGAAAGGCACCTGCCGGCAGCGGTTTAGATGTGGCACGAGGGAGAAGGAGCGACGAGGTATATTCATTGAGTGGGTCTATTCAATTAACGGCCTGAGGGACGTATGCTGCCAGCAAGCAATACTCGTGTGTAAAGATGTCCCGATCATTTTTTGCCCCTGGCTCCTTGTCTTTGATTTGAAACATTGTCTGATAGAGAGTCCTGATAGTGAGCCCTAGAGGCGGACAATATACCAAAGATTTTATATAT
>OMKY01076146.1:4421-16668 GCA_900302395.1 Bregmaceros cantori | reverse complement strand
CCCCCCCCTCCCTTCTCCGACTCCACTTCACCCTTCCGCCCTCACTGGCGGGGAAGCAAACCTGCTGAACTGAACTTTGCGTGACTCCAGAGAAACTGTGCGGGGGGAGAGAGAGAGAGTCAATGTTTAAATAAGATATAAATTCTATGCAGGTCAGGGGGCCTTCATTATTTAAAGCGTCATACACAAACCAAAGTCCCCTGAGGAATCGAGGGCAGCTACACACCAAGATAAGTCATTACTTTCAATTTGGGTTGAATGAGACGAGCGTGCCAAGTCAAGGCTGCCCAATATCTCCACATCAGGCCGATGAATATAAGGACGGGTCATTTACCTTCTAACGACTTACTTTTGGATGAAGTCAAAAAGTAAGGAAGCCAAGTTCTGCTTAAGCCTGTAGTATGGATGATTCCAACTAGTAGATGAGTGGACTAATGTATCTACCATATCTAATTGTAGTGTACTGTAATGTAGTGTAGTGTACCATTTTTTTCCCAATCATTTATCGGAGATAGGCTGTCGACTGAATTCCTTATTTTCATGTTATCATTGATCATTGAAATGTATTTGGAGTCAGGACTACGGCCAATTTAATTACAACAGCTCCAATTCTAGACAATACCAGTCCCACAAATGGGACTCTAATTATGGTAAAAATCTCACAAAATGCCACTGACATATTGCCAGGCCAGGATGACCGAAACATCCTTGCCAAAAAAAACGTGCTCAGAAGATTGTCTGTGGAGAAGTAGCGCTGCATCTCCTGAGGGAGGCGCTGCCAGGGTCTTAGCGCGAAGACTCCGGAAGGTCAACTTTTTAATGACTGATTAATTTAAGCACACATCCGATTAATAAGCCGGGCCGTCCTAAATAAAGCAAGGCTCTTCGCTGCATCCTTCAACGCCCGTGGAGAGCTTTAGTCCAGAGTGTGTGTGTGTTTTTTTTTTCTTCTTTCGTTCTCTATATCCTCGCCGGTCTGTCGAGCTTCAGCGAGCGGGAGGAGAGAAGAGGAGAGGAGGAGCCTTTGATGTTGTAATGAACAGTGTGACACTAATCTCACACTGCTAATTAGCTAGCCCACGATAACTGTCAGAACATTCTCCAAAAGATGAAACGAAAATTTCGGAGGAGAGGGCGAGGGATTGGGGGGGGGCGTGGGGGATATAACGCAATAACATAGCCAGGATGAGTAGACGCAGAAGGACAAATTGGGGTGTTGTATGTGCGCCTGTGTGTACACGTGGGCGTGTCAATGGGCGCCGCGTGTGTATGTATGCGCGTTTGTATTCCGGCTACGCGTACAGTAAGCGGCAGCGCGCGCACGCGCGCTTTGTGCCTTTTCTGTGAGAATAGCACAAAGGGCCGCGATGCGCTCCTTCTAATGAAGAAATGAGTGGTCGTGTGAGATACGGACGATTGACAGACCTGATAGCGGCCGCGCTTGTGTGTGTGTGCGTGCGTCTGTCATGAAGATGAAGCGGCAGGTGAGGGGGAAAATGTCACGCACAGAGGCAGGCCTCACCTGCTGCCTCTGGCGCGCTGCCATGCACTCGCGCACGTAGGCTCGTACACACCTGCACCTACTTACACGATCAACACACACACACACGCAAATCAACATGACAAGCAACGGACACCAGGCACAAATTTACCTTGTGTGCTTTTTTTTAAAGGGTTCTGTGAGTGCGTCTGCTCGACAGAGCGGGAGGAGGAGGAGGCGGAGGAGGGCTGTCCGGCCTTCACGGGTGACGTTGACGCATGATGTCGCCGTGGATCTGGGTCTTAACAGCTTCTGTCGCCGTGTAAATCAATGGAAATGACTAATGTCTGAAATCAGATTGGCCTACTTAAGCGCATGGATTGTATACATCGAGCATCAATTCGATGTTAACTCTTCCGAGGCTATGCTGGCATTGGCTATGTTGATGTAACATTGATAGTCATGGGGACATGGACTGAAATAAGTGTAAATTCTTTCCAATACCAATCCCATGCTGATATCAGCATTTGAGGCTTCGCAGATATCAGTATACGATACGAAACACAAGGCTGTATCGGTGTCTGATGCTGCTGTCCAGATACTCGCATCCAATCCCAATATTGAACCCTGTCACTGTCAATTTTTTCACATCAGGGTATCTGCACTGTTTAACAGGCTACCAAGAGCTTATAACACAAATAATACAATGTATATTATGTATTTATATAAAAATGTTTTATTTAATGTTTTTTTTTCCATTATCATAAGATATATTTTGAGGTGTTTCTGCAAAAGCGTTATACAGAATTCATAAAACGAAAAAAAAATATATATATATTTTAATCAATCACTCCCATTACTTTACATGGCTTCAGAGGCTGCTTGAGACCTTTTAGATGGAAGCCCATCATGCCCGGAGGTGGAGGTCACAGGGCTGGAGGAGGTGGAGATGCGGAGCCCGTCAGAGATCCTGAAACACAACAAGGGAAGGGTTAGTGCCATTAGCAATGACGCAACCACGGAACGATGACTCAAGCCCCTCAGAAGATTGCTATGAAGTTGTCCTTGAATGTGATCGTCAATGCATTCTAAATGGCACAAATTGTGGTTCATTAGAATCAGAAAGCACATGGAGAGCACAGATCTCCTTCTGTTTTGCAAGAGACGTTGAAGAAAGTGTGGGCGGAAAAGTGCAAAATACCCCGAAATCGGGGTGCGTTGGCAGAGTGGTTAAAGAAGCTGCACCTAATGCCCCCATTCATATTAACGTCGCTGTGGTTTCGATCACAGAGTCCGCGAGTGCTCCTGCCCTCCTCGGCTCGTCTGCGATGTCTACCCCCGATCTCTTCAACCCAGTTTCCGACTAATCCTATCTAATAAAGATTAAAAACGGCGTTGACGCCAGAAAAAATAACTCCGAAATCCTTCATAGAACAATTGGATAAAAATCTTGATTTATCGTTCCTTATCTAGTCTTTTTTGCCTTAAAGCAAATTAATTCAAGTAGGGAAAACCATAATACTGCTTCCGTGGCTGAGGTAATTAGGATAGAAAAATCCTGGAACTACATTTTTCAGTTGAAAGAACCGTGTGCAACAGAAAAAAAAAACACATTCCTAATTTATTCATGCATTATTCCCAATTACCAAGGAAGACTTTATTGCCAAATCCGTGACAATGAAATGTTCCTCAAAGGAGGTAACACTGTTAAATGTGTTATCTTTGTCAGCAACGCTCGACACTCAACAGCCATGGAGGAACCATTTTTTAAAAAAAGAGCTGAAATCACAGAATTATGATCTTCCTTTCTTAATTAGTGTCTGGGTCACAGCAATGAAATCCATTAGCAAAATAATTGGTCCTTGATTTAAAAAGAAAAAAAAATCATTTCAAGGCTCTTGCTCGTGTCTTTCGCAATGGTGAATGTTGCGTCGACAGATTTCCTTTGTTGATAAAACCTCAGGGATGTATAAACAAGGGGAGGAATAGAGCTAGAAGGAAAAGCGTTGCAAGTGTTAATAGCCAGATTTTCTTCTGTATGGATGTGTGTGTGTGTGTGTGTGTGTGTGTGTGTGTACATTTTGACTGTAATTTGTGGAAAAACTAATTTGTGGAAAACACCTTATCTTGCCAATAGTTTTGCTTCCTTGTGACAGAAAGGCTTAAAGAATTTACATCGCTTTTATGTAATTGCTTACAGCTGAATAGACACACACACACACACACACACAAATAAAAAACTGACAACAAACACACACACACACACACACAAATACACTTTTTGAGTCTGGAGCACACACAGCCGCAGTGACAACAGTCACAGACCAATCCTGTTCCACAGCCACACAGCAGTAGGTCTGGAGGTGGATGTAAAATTCATGAATAGATGCAGCGACACATCCATCCACTATCCCTCTATTTTTTAAGTGCCGCAAGCCATCTTCCAAGCGCGTACGCATGAGTAGACGGGTGCGTGTGTGTGTCCATCTTCATTTCCACCCAACCTTTCGCCTTATTCCCCTTTTCTTGGCAGCGCAAAGCACTGAAACACGAAAGAGTCCCGAATGCAATGTTTCTATTTCACGATATTGATTTCCCTCACACCGCAAGACCAATGCATGAACAGAAGCCCTGAATCGAAGTACAACGACAGCAGACAAGGTTGGTAAGAATAAATCTCATTTTGAACATGGGCTAAGTTATCTCCTGCTAACAAAGTCATTCAGGATGCCACCCAACCACGCTGTGTTACATAATAACTCAATAAGCTAACTCATATCAATAGCATGTTTCAGTCCATTTATAAATGTATTTAATCTAGGTGAAAAGTAACTATTGGTCAAAAATGCGTGTCTCAAAATAGGCATGCATGCACATCAGAGTTAAGCCATTTAAGAACAGAAAACGTAATCACAATTTTTCATAGCATTTCAAGACATTCAGGTACAATAGTGTTTGGCCCTCAAAGGGTAAAGTGTTACCATCGTATCAATTTGCAGGACTTCAAAGCAATTATCTTGATCATTGATTGATCAGCCATTATTACGGATGATTAATCTCTTCATTTTCCTTTTAAAATCAGAATCAGATTCAATAATCGATTAATCGGTTGCGGCTCTATTCATTTGTAATTCAAATAGCGGTTTTACAGCCAGCAGGCAGGAACACGTCTGCATGCTTTTGACAGCATCCACCCCAAGTGGTTTGTCAAAGTAACTGAAGGCTTAGGGCCACTGGCCTCTGGTCAACATCAAATGGACGGTGAGGCGCTCCAGCACCAGGCACCGCTTCTCAGGGCTCATCTACATTCAGCACGTGCAGGGTGAGAAGCAGCTGGTGAGTGACGGTCTGTGACAAAATCATCATGCGCTTCCAAACGTGACCTTCGCACGGACAGCTCGGTATTCGTAACTGCCGCAAGGGAAAATGTGATATCTTATCACACACGCACACACACACACACGAGAGGGAACTACTGCACATGGGGGAGCTAAATCATGTCCAGTTTTCCAAAACTTGTGATGCCTGTGAAAAGATTGATAATGATTATTGAATATATCAAAAATCGGATTTCCCTTTTAACATTGATAATTATGATTTTGCTGGTCGGGTTTCAAGTTATACAGGTGAATTAAATGTATAATAAATTGATAATTGTATTAATCCAAAGGGTGAGTGAGAAGTCTCTACTTAATTCCAAAAATGGACACGATTGGCAAAGTTTGAGATATGAAACTTGTAGATTTTATATGTTTTGTTCTTTTTTAATTCTCAAGAAATCGTAATTAACCCGAAAATCCACATTTCAAAAATAAAAATGGGGATTTTATTTTTGGGCAAAATCTTACAGCCCCACAAGTAAGTAAAATGTTGATTAATCGACTGAAAAACTTAAAGATAATCGAATGGTGCCGTCAACAAATTTTGATTTTTTTTTGTCCTCAAGACCTCAACGATGTGACCCAACAACGCCTCCTTTCCACCCTTCCTCCCCACCTCCTCTTCCCACCCATCCTAGCCAGCCAAGGATAAACACAGGGTGTCTTTGTGTGCCCTCTCGCCCCCTTGGTGCTGTCTGGGTGTACAGCGGCTGGCTGACTTGTATCTACATGTGTTGGGAGGGATAGGGGTGGAGATGGCGAGGGCTTAAAAAGATCCGAGATTAAAAATGCTGGATAGTTGAATCTTTTTTTCTTGCTCTGTACTTCACTGTCAAATTAATGCAACGCGGAGGTGAGGGGGTAACAGGCAGCGGGGGGGAAGGAGGGAGGGAGTGAGGGGGTGATGTTGCATCACATCACTGCAGCATGCCAGGAAGTCATTTCCACCTCACCCCCAATTGTGAAATTGGACAAATCATACGTTGAAAAAGAGCTAAACCAAAAGAATAGGAGGGAAAAGAGATTGAGGTTCAGAGAGAACTACATAAGGAAAGCTATACAGTGGGTGAAAATAAAATAAAATGGTAAAATGTGGACCTGGAGAGGGGGAGAGGAAAGAAGAGCGATTAGAGGCAACTAATGAAGTTCTTTATTGTACCGTGAGCTCATGTTCCTGATGGAGCATAAATCCATCTTTCTACAAGGATAACGCTATCTGAACTCAGACGGCAATAATGAAAAACATTGACTGTTATAGGAATTGTAGAGAGATGACCTGTAACATGTAGGGTGGACTGTGTATGTATCGCTGTGGCCAGCATGCAAATAACCTTTGACAATCAGATTATCAGTGGCTCACCCAGTATGTATCGGACACCACAGCAGGGAAACCAGACCAGACCATATGGTAGCATTAGGACCAGAACCCAGAACCAGAGTTGTGACCCAGGCAGAGGCAGTGGACCCAGCAGTAACTAGCGATTGCATCAGCGCTAACGGATGCTCTTAGACAAGTTTAACCCCTCACAGAACAGGCTTGATAAATAAATTGAAAATCAAAAGAATCAAGATTAGAGATTTCATTTTTTAAATCGTACAGGCCTAGCTAAAAAGGAATGTACTTAAATGTTTATTTGGAGTAGAAACACAACGTCCGATTGTACTGTACATGTATTTATTTTTCTAGGGAATTGCCTTGTTTGCTAGGGTGTTCAATTATGATTTTGTATATACTTTTGCGAAGGCAATGATACACCCACTAGCAGCCAGAGAGAGGAGAGATATAGAGTGACATTTAGGAAGACAAAGAGTGCGGAACTAGGATGTGACGATAACTGATGCAGTGATAACAAAGCAAAAATGCACAAAATATGAGAATCTCCCACACCTCTTAGAGATAGTCATAACCCTGAATAAGTCAGTGTTTTAGCAAGAGTGCACGCTAAATATATGTAAATAATATTCACCCATATGTGAATATCTTTTTTGTTCCTTTGTTTGTTTCCGGAGATCTGAGTGTGTGTGTGTGTGTGTGTGTGTGTGTGAGTGTATGTCGGGGGAGCATGTGTACAAAAAGTGTGCGCGTGCGAGGTGAGACAGTGTGCGATGTAGCGCGTGATGTAGCCTGTTGCTTTGATCTCGACTCCAGAAGGCTTTGCGTGGTGCCTCCCTGCTGGGTGTTCGTTTCATCAAGTCGGACCAAAAATACATCCTCCCATCCATTAGAACTTCACTTGTGAGGCGAGTGAAGAGACAAGGAGTCAGATCATGCTGTATTTATCTTGCATAGACTAAAACTAGGGCAGGGTTGATTAATCGTTAATTAAAATCAGTGACAGAATATTAGTCCACTATAGAAAATGTGAAATGTTGAATGACAATTAACTATTTTAGCGCCACCAACTTCCACAGACCTCCTACAAAAAACACCCAAAACATCAAGAGGCATTTTTAGAATGAACAAAATTTGAATCAGTTTTTCCTTGAATAGAGATTCTGTTCTTTACATTATATGTTGTTGTGTTCAGAAAGATATCATTTGTGGAAAATATTTGGTGGACTTTCAATCATCAGCCCATTCTTTTAGAGTTCTAAAATAGCTTTCACTAAATAATAATAAATAGTACATTGTATGCTTAACTTTCGCAATGCCAATCGTGGTAATTTTGTATTTCTGGATGTCATCTACATGGTAATAGGAGTTGTTTGGGCTTGACATGACAGAATGTACACAACTCTGGTATCATGTGGTGCACGACAGTAATCCATCGCCGGGAAGTCTGAAGGTATTGAGAAGAGGATTAACAAAACCAATTCCACCACACCCAAAAGTCATTAATGACCCCAGGGTTGTGTGCAGAGAAACCACCCTCTCCTGCGAGAGAGTTTGGTCTTTTTTTTTTCTCATCAGAAAGCCCAAAATATATCATGTGTGGAAAAACAACTGACCTGCCAGAATCAAGAATGAAGAATCAAGCAAGAAAGCCTGCCCACACAACAAGATTGCAATGCTTTGTGGATGAGGACGTTGCCAAAATTGGAAGGATGAAAAAGATCAACATCCAACATCACAGGACATAGACCTCCTCTGGCTCACTCCTAGAATGTTGCAGCTTTTTGGAGATTGAGCAGAGAGCAATAAGCAAGGAAAGCGATACTCCATTTGTTATGCTGTTATGTTTTATAATTATAACTTTAGAGATAAATCCTACATGATGAACATTTTACTTTTGTTTTTGCTTTTCTTTTTCCCAAAGTTTTAGTAAACAAGATGAATATGAAACAAAAGCAAAGAAGCCTGCAAAAAAATAATTTAGTTACTCAACTAAAGAATTAATATCCCATCCAATTAGATATAGGGTGGATTGCCGTAATGTGGGCCCTTTATTGCAGCTTCCAAATGTAGGACAGGCAGTTGTCTAAGGCGGAACAGTGAAATGTAGTGCTGAAAAGTTGAACTTAATGTTGGACACATTACCACAAATTACTTTTACCATAATTTCACTGACATTCATTAGTTTAGGCAGGAGCTTAGGTGTCCCACATTAGGCAGTGGCCCACTTTAAGGCAGTCCACCCTATGTGATCACAAATTACATAGGGTAATTTCGTCCAACTTAGCTAGCAACATAAATCTCTGAAATTAAAAAAACAAAAAAATGGTAATCACCTACACTAAATAAAGCCATTCACGTATGGTGTCGAGGCGTGACAATAGCGACGCCGTGTGTGTGATTAAAGTGGGATAACGACCGGGGCCAGACAGAGCAGACACGGGCTGGGTTTATTTTGTCACTGGGAATGAGGAATGCAAGCTATTTCCTGATGTGCCAACATGCCACATGTCTCATGGAATAGGATCCATCAGGCCCGTTCCAATCCCTGTGCTTCGTCAATTATAGCAAGGTTTGCATATGATGTTCTCGCCGTTGTCGATGGTTACAGAAATTGAGTTGTTGGATGTTAATGGTTATTCTTTGATGCTTCCGTCATTTATTTGACTGACAGGCCCATTTCGAGACTGTATTTAGCAGCCATAAGTTCATTATTATATCATCAATCAAAACAATCAAACCAAAGGTTTTACTAGAACGTCTGGAAGACACACTTCCTCGAAGAATCCCCTCCTTGCAGTCATTACAGAAGAGAAATCCATAATGCAAAAATGTATGGACGAGTTGCACGTTTCATTTGCTCAATACGAGAAAAGGACTGGTTGAGTAGCTGTGGTTGAGTAGCTGTGTATGCTGGGGTGTGGAAAAACTACTAAAATGAGTGTAGCCTTATGGAGCAGAGTAGCTTGCAGTCTGTTCCCCGGACACAAGAATGTAATAGTGTGGCCTCCTTGATTACATGGGCTGTCAATCGACATGCCAGTGCACCAGCAGCCAATCAAAAATAATGAAAAGAAATGATACTTCTAATAGCATCTGTACAGATGTGTTTAAATATTGAAAACACCATTATGAACTTGATACCAGAGACGTAGACATAAAACATCCTGGAAAATGGCGGTGCTGTACCTGAACGTGTTCAAAAGAACGATAGTTCTTGAACCCCTTCATATTTTAGGCGAACATGAACGACACGTTCATTTTTGTTGATGAACGTATAATCGTGAATTAACTCTTTTTTGAGGTTATTGAACTGAGCTGTATTTTAGTTCAGAATGTGTTCATATCAGATTTCAAAAGCCTTCAGAGCAAAAACAGCAATAAAGCAAAAAAACATTCCTCTAACCCAGCTAATATCGCTGTTTGTTCTGCTTGTGCACCGTCAATAATGTTGGTAAATTATAGCTGTGAGCAATGTAAGAAAAAAGAACGAAAAAAATAATAAGTTCATATTAGGGAACCACCTGTTCATATTTCAAAATGATGACATGTGAACAATAAATGAACAAATTCAGTTTACAAGGACTCAACTGAAATTTAAACAAGTTCAAGTTAAATGTGAACTTGCCCAACACTGGAAAATGGTGTTGAAAGTAGCATGTCATTGTTAAACAGTCAGCCCACTGGAACTGCAAGCTCCAAATAATACCACAGGTGATGTGGGCCTGATCAAGTGAACATGATAACAGTGTTCCATGGCCCATAGCCAATAACAACAATGCGCAAACAAGGTCTGACAAAAGCGCTGTTGAGTGTGTGAAGGGCCCCCTAGAGGCCAGGTGACATCCTTAAGCAGACGCGGGCGTAATCTGGGAACGCCGGTCCCTCCTAACCGAACATTCACAAACAAACTACCGAGAGGGGGAGGAGGAGGGGGACGAGGCGTTCTCCATACAGATCACATTAGCGGGGTAATGGAGGAACGTTGGTGGGGGACAAAGGATAAGGGGTGGCGGGTAGAGGGGACCCAAAGGACTTGCCCCACTTGGCCGTTCTAATCAACTGTTACCCCCACCGCCAAACCTTGTCCAAACCTGCCCGCCTGTCATGTTCCTGCTGCTCATTTCCCATGTATGTACATACACATACACACACCAATACCACATACACACTTGTAGTATCCCAGAGTGAACTGTGGTTGTTTTCTGTATGATGATCATGGAGATGTGGGAAAGAGTAGTGTGCATACATCGTAGTGTGCATCAATTAATCAGCCTTTTTACTGATCATTAATCGATTAATCGGCTAATTTTTCCTTCAAAATCAGAATAACTATTAACCTGAAATATTGAAATATTAATATTGAAAACTTTTTGCATTTTTTTTATATCTCCATGTATTAATATAATTTCCATTTTTTTGTATTGGCATGGAAGAGCCTACTCTTCTGATTATTTCATGGTATATGATACCGATACAGGGAAACCAAACGGAAATACATTTGGATCTGGATCGGAGGTTAACGCCGCTAACACAACCACAACACACTTTGAAATCTTTAACAAGGACCGTGCTGTAAAACATCTAATCAGGAGATGTGAGAACAGGAGCACACACGCAATCAGCAGTACAGAAGAAACCAGTCGAGTTGGTCTGTAATTAAACCAAGGGTCAGCAACTAGTGAGAATTGTGTTGTGCTGCACCCACAGGAAACTCGCTCCCTCCGCCACGCCAACACAGGCACTGTTCCGCTCTCATCGTGAAACACATTTCAGATCGCACGACACTGCTCTTACCTTTTACCAAGTGTACCAAGACTACCATCAGCCAACCATGCACAGCCACGGCTCCTTTATGATCGGAGGATGCTCCGAGGGATGCCATCCATGCACAGTTTGTTTTGAATCTGCGCAGGTTTTAATGCAATCGTACGGCTATCAAAGCAAGAGCAGTTCAGTAAAACAGAATTTTGGAGAAATATTACCAGTACCTATTCTCCAAACCCTGATCTAAATCCTATTGAACGAATGGTATTACCAAATTTGTGAATGCACACAACCTCAGAAATTGACTTCGGACATAATCAAAAATGCAACGATTGCAAAACCTGCAACAGTAAAAGCTATGCACAGCAAAGAATAAAAAAGACAGGTGGCAGCAATAGCATATCAGCATAAAATGCTACAATTGTGCAGTCATGCAGCAATCACAACAGTACATTGAGCTAAGCAGAGCTAACTCAACAGACCAAGGAGTGGGGCAAAATTCCTGCCAAGATGAGCATAATTCTCAATGCAATGATAAAGGCATTTGTGCCGAGTAGCGTCATTTTTAATAAATAGTTATGAAATTCAATCAGTCAGAAGCAGTAGCTTTAGTAGTGCCCCAAAAGGGTTGAAACGAGACATTTAGAGGCAAGTATTTTTTTGTACTCAAGTAATCACGATTAATCAATTAATCGTTTCAGCTGTGTTACTCCATGTCGTAATTTGTGCCCATGACGTGATAATGTGAAATCTCGTTCCAACTAAGCTATGGCGCTATTTCAGTTTGTTTGTCGTTTCATTTTCACCGAGTTCATGTTTTCACATAACTTTATTCATAACTTTAACCCCCAACGACCAACGACTGGAAGCATGGCTAAGGAGGACCTCAACAGGACCAAATTCCCCTTATCATCCGGAACAACAGAGGGAGAGTGAATTGCTCATCTGCGGGAGCCGATTTGGCGGGCAAAGAGAATGCCACGCGTACAGTGTTTTTCCACACGTAATTTGTCCATATCCGCGCTGCAAAATTAAAACAGGCTGTGGCATGCTTGCCCAGCCTGTGGTGGGGCGCCTCTATCACCCCATGCATCCATGCGAGCACAAACACACAGTACACACACAGCCACAAGTACATACACACATACACACATAAACACATACAAACACAGACACAAAAACATGCACACAAACAATTTTTCACACACACCCGCTTGCACCCACACAAGCATGCACATTCACACACACAGCCACAAAAACATGCACGCATACCCACACACAAACACC
>OMKY01076139.1:4124-18035 GCA_900302395.1 Bregmaceros cantori | reverse complement strand
AGCTTGACTTCTGGAGACATAAATAAATACTACTAATAATAACAATGTTGTAGTAGCAGCAGTTGACACTAGGAGGCAGCAGAGGTCCATAAAACATGCCAGCTTCTCTAGGTGTCTAATGGAAGGTGTATTACATTTGGTGGCTGCAATTTCACACACATAATATTGCAGTATATAGTTACAACTAGATTAAACAAAGCAAATAACAATACACCAGGTATTTAATGCAGAATGGCGGTTTGTTACATTTGTATTGAAATAATAAATATATCAAATATATATTACATTTGTAAGGAATTAGGTGTAGAGTGCCTGCTTACATAACTGAAATATTAATTGAATTAAACATACATCATTTTTGAAAATTGACTATCATGTTTAAGAAAACAATACAACAATACTATAATAATTACGCAGCACCGTGAGAATGCTTCCCCTCACGGTCACATTAAAGTAACGCTGTAAATAAAATCGTTCTCAGACGAACAGGCAGCGAGCGATTTTTGCTTAACATTGTCCATTTAAAAGTGTTTTATTACCGTGCTGCCCAGTAGCTCAGTCGGTTAGGCAGTGCACTGATGACTGACTGAAAGCACGCATATGCCTTAATGGCGCGGTGAGTCAGTGGTTCGAATCCCACCACTGGCGTATTTTCCGCATGTTTACCCCCCATCTTCACCTGTTTCCACTAACCCTAATACATAAAAGCTCGGAAAAAGCACCCTGAATGAGCTGAAAAAAACATTAAAAGTGTTCTATTATTGATTTATCCATGGTAATAATTTATTTGTCCATGCTACCAATTGCCAGCAGATGTCAGCCTAACTACTGTATTTCCCCCTTTATAATGGTGGTAAAGTAGAAATAATACCACTTAACTGTACTTAATGCTGCTGCTAAGTCACGACATCACATGCAACAGCCCTATTAGGCATCATTGCATATTACAAACTAGAGCTACAACTAACGATTATTTTGTTAATCTATGAATTGACCATTTTTACTGATGATTTTCAGCTTTATTCAGAATTAGCTGAAAGTGTGAAGAAGGGGAAGGAGACATGCTGCAAATCTGTCGGTGAGAGGAGCGAACCCACGATTCTCCGCGCCATGGCATACATGTGCTCTGTCGTGCACTCCTAGCAGACAGAGCTACTGCGGCGTACAAAATCTGATGGATTATTAACCTGAAATTGTATTGATATTGCAAACGTTGAACAACATATATTCAACACATTTGAGTGGAGGACAGACCAAACAAGGAAACGATGAATCGATGTTGATTAAACGATTATTAATCGATTAATTAAATAATCGATTATCACCGATTAGTCGATGAATCAGTTGCAGCTCTATTGCAAACACAAAAACACAGTGCATGGATTGTACATCGTGTGTATTACTTAGATTGATTACATTTCTTATCTTTAGGTAGCACAAAAGACGCTGGGAGCGCCGAGAAGCAAGAGCATCGCTTCCGCCGTCGTCGTCAGCGTCCTAAATTGGACAGAGCTGGGCCCAGCCTGCAAAGAGACCCGCTGGCGTCGCTGGAGCGCGAGATGGAGAGAAATGAGGAGAGGTGGAGGCGGGAAGAGGAGAGCAGGAGGAGTGCAGAGAAGGGACAGTTGCCAGAGGAGGGCAGGAGGAAGAAGAGGAAAGATAAAGAGCTCCAGGAGGAGGCGCTGTACTGTGCTGAAGGCTGGACGACTGTGTGCTCCTTCTTCGTCCGCTTCTTTGACAGTTGAATGTGTGTTGGTCTCTCAACCAGGGCTTTGAACTAGGGCTGCACGGTTTTACTCAAAATTATAAATATCGGTTTTTCCACCATAGCGATATATTGCGGTTTCGTAGTTGCGGTTTTCGTTTTGTTCATTAGCGGGTGGGTGGCCACTGGCTACAAATAAATATTTTTAACTGCACTTTGTAAGTAAAACTGAGCATGCATCATTTACCTTTGTTTTTCTCTTGTATTCACCAACAAGATGAAGAGTCACGCTTGCAGTGAAGCTGCAGGCTCAATGTGTATGTATGCCTACCAGGCGTCAAAATGAAGTTATTTCGCTTTCAAGACAGCGAGTGAATGAAGACTAGAATTCAGTTTTATACTTTTAAAGTGTAATAATAATGCAAAAAACACATGACCTTTGCCATGCATTTTTTGGATAAACTGTGGTGCGGTCACTTGCAGTGTTTATCAACTATTGCGATTTGTCATTCAGCCCTACTTTGAACCAATATTTTTTTCCCACACGGTTCGTTACGAACAGAAACAGAATTATAATGCGTCCGGTTATGAGTTCCACCAACAAATTGACGTTCCCAAACCGGTTAGAATAATAACATATTGTTCCCGAAACGGTTAATTTCGTTCCTGTCAGCTGTTAATGCTATATAATATCTGTCGGGGTGAACCCACAACAAGTCACTACAGAGACGTGCAGGTAGCACTCTACAGCCGACGTCTCATTGTGTGAAGAGACGAACCCACAACAACAAGCTGCAGAATGTCCTGTGACGCTTCATACTTCAGTGCTGCATCGTAGATTGTACTCTTGTTTTATTTTTGAAGTTATCCTAAAGTGCACTCCTTTGAGAACGAAATAAAACCGGTATTAACTGGCAGAGATGGCAAAAGATTTCTTACTTGAGTAAGACTAAAATACACAAGTAAAAAAAGAGTAAAACTACAAAGTATTCATCCAAATATCTTCTTGAGTAAAGTAAAGAGTACAGGCTGAGAAATGTACTCAAAGAGTATTTTTGAAAGTAGAAAGTACAGGCTCTAAAATGTACTCAAAAGTATTTTTGAAAGTAAAAACAATTCAGCTTATATTTTGGGACTAAATGAAAACCACTTGTTAACTTAATAACTGGGAATGTGCTCAGTTCATCAGCGCCCCCTACTGACTCATAATATACATATTATCCATTGACTTATACAGTCTATGATATTATCCTACTCTGTCAATGCGCAAAAAAAGAGAGAAAAAGTAACGAGCCTATTTTGGTAAAAATAACGAGTAGAAGTACAGATATTTTTGTTTAAAAATGACTCATTGGAAGTATAAAGTAATCACAGAAAAAAGTACTTCTAAAAGTACAGATACTTTAAATTTTTACTTAAGTACAGTATTTAAGTATTTGTACTTCGTTACTTGCCATCTCTGTTAGCCGGTTACCATTATTTTTAAATTAATGTTCCTGTTCCGGATAACGTTTCAGGTTTCGTTTCTGTTTCCCGGAAAATACAAAATGTTCCCGGTTTTCGTTCCCTGAACTGGTTCAAAGCCCTTCTCTCAACATCATGTTTGTAGAAAAGGAACAACTAGTCGAGCCAATCAGTGAGTTACGTACACTGGTGTGAACTTTATGAGTGTTTTGACGTCATGAGTGTTTTGACGTTATGACTTTATGACGTCATTGCAGTAGAGCTGCAACTGACGATTATTTTGATCATCGATAAATCGGCCATTTTTACTGCCGATTAATCAATTCATCTCAAAATGTTTCCGTTGAAATTGGAACAATTATTTCTGTAGTTTTTGCAACCCAAGAGTTTTTTCAGAATTGCGTGGAAAAGGAGTGCAGAAGGGGTAGGAAACATGCGGCAAATCTGTCGTTGAGGGGATCAAACCCACGATTCTCCGAGCCATCATGGCATATGTGTGCTTCGTAGTGCACTAACTCTTAACAGAGTGAGCTACTGTGGTGCACAAAATCAGAAGGATTATTAACATGAAACATTATTGATATTACCAACGTTGAATAACATATATTCAACACATTTAAGTGGAGGACGGACCAAAACAGGAAACGATTAATCGCTGTCGATTCATCGATTATCAAATTGGTTGCCAATTAATTCAATAATCGATTGCCATTGATTAATCGATTAATCAGTTGCAGCTCTACATTGCACTCAAAAAACATAAATGGTAGCTCAATAGGACTGTTGTGGCCATATTGCTGCCAGTGCGCAGTTTGTTTACACTCTCACTGTACTATAATGTTTATCTTTTCTAAATATTCCTGGCCTCCTTTTCTAGCGTGCCCCGGTATATCCCACATACTTTCTTAGATTTTAACATGTTTTGTTATTTATATTTTACACATTTTAACAGGTCTTTCTCTCTTGAACTCTGTCTCTGTATGGTCTGGGCACGCAGTGAGAGTGTAAACAAACTGCACACTGGCAGCAATATGGCTGCCGCCCACCCGTGACATCACGTGCAACAGCCTGATTAGCCACGGAAGGCAGAGTATAATAATAATAATAATAATAATAATAATAATAATAATAATGTAATCTACATGACGGTTGTTAACATACTAAATGATTGGTTGTTAACAAACCTGCAATCGTACAGTCTTTGACTAACCTCCTGGTCTTTGGCAGAATGTCTCGACCTGCGCTGTGCAGTCACACAGAACTGAAAATAAAAATTAAAAAAATAGAAAGAACTTGGATGTAGTCTGTTGAGTTAATCTGCCAATGAGTTTGATGCACTGGTGTTTGAAGTTTCACAAATAGTCACGTGCAAACTATTCTTGAATTTAACAATGTATGAAATTAGAAAATCTCCAGTTTTTTTTGTGTTCCCTTCTAAAAAAAAAAAAAACGGTTTGATGCAACATGCTATGTAATGTATGTCTATATGTGTTGTACAATTGCAGTGAGAGTAAGCTATTTCAACATTGGCCGAGATTCAATTGTGAGATCTAAGGTGGAAAGGATGAACTTTTTAGAAACTTTGACCCCCATCATCTCTGCCCCGTTCATGTAAATGTGTCTAGTTGTATTACTTAGAATGGCAACAACTGGTCAATAGAGGGCGCCAGACCATCAGAAACGTGTATGAGTGTGTGTGCGTGTGTGTGTGTGTGTGTGCGCGTGTGCACGTACTTTTATGGACTGTGTGCCTTGTTTGGGTCAACTGGATGTATGGTGTGACAACAAAAGTAGTTTATTATAAGCAATAACCCACAGCTAAGAGGTGACATAAAATTGTTGAATAGACGTACATTTAAATTATTTAGGTAAAAACATGTAGCATGTAAAAGATTTTAAATGGTGAAAGGAATAAAGCACTATTTCTCCAGTATCTCAATATTGTAGGTTTACTCGAGAGTGGTGTGTTTTTGTTGTTGTTGTTTCCTTTTTTTCATTTCGAACCATCCAATCAGGATATTTGCCAAAAACAATGTGTACCGTTAATTGATTATTCCATTAATTACAATTTCTAAAAGTTGCAAATCAAGAATGAAAACATACATTTACCTTATAAAATAAGCAATATCGTAAAACAGGCCAACAAAACATGACGTTATTCATTAACTTACATTTATAATATTGCAGTCTAACTCTTAATAGATTGCACCAAGGTCACTTCACATGAAGCGGGATTCAAGATCTGCATGTCTATGTATGCAGCCACACATATACAGTATATACTTCCACAAGACACACTCAGGGATAGTAACTATAGCCCAATTCACACTGGACTTTTATTACCTACGGATCCCTGGTAATTCGGAATAATTGTGGAGGACATCTGAGTTTCATTTGACGTGCGAATGCGCAATAATTCCACTGAGAGTTACTTACTGTGATTCGGCAAAACACAACAATAGTTTGAATTCTGAAGTTGTTTAACTTTGTTGATACACGTACACACGTGCGTGTGTATGAGAGTGAGTTCTGTGTATGTGTGTACACGTGTTGGCAACAATACGGCACATGCGTAAAGTCTTTTAAATTGAGCAAAAGACAGGCTTTTACTAATCCCGTCAGAAAGTGCGACAAAAAAATGCAGACGTCAGGGGGTAATTGTGAATTATCTGAGCTCCCTATGTTATTCAATGGCAGTGTGAATTAGGCTTAAGGAAATAATGTGATTTCCAAACTCGAACTCATCCAATTTACACCATCCGCAATTTCGTTTTCTAAGCTATTTTTTGGGCACAAGCACCGTTTTTCCATTTTGTTGACAGCGTTAGTGTTAGTGATGAGAGATCGGGAAAACAGACCTGCAGCATACTTATTTTGGTGAGGAGGAAGTGATCTCACAACAGCTGGATGCACTGTGAGCCTTACGCTAGGTTTCCACTACAGAGTTTTTTTTTCTCCCGTACGTCCCCCGCAGCTCCGTACGGATTCCGTGAGCAAAACAAACGTGTTGTAACCGTTGTGGTATGCTCCACTACATTGAACTCCGTACGGAAACCGTACCGCACTGTATTGACCAGAAAATCATTTATTTTGATTTTGTTCCGCACGCGCCGTACGGTGGGTCCATGAGCTCAGTGATTGACAGCAGCGCTGAGCATTCGGTGGACTGTGCGCTCCAGCGCATCAAAGGCGAAATAATATATATATTAAAATGTTTTACAGAAGCGGCCTCGTGCGCGCGCGTTTGTTGTGTGTGTGTTCACTTCTCTCTTTCCCCCTTTTCTCTGTCTTTTTGAACTCATCCCGGTCCGACGCATGGACAAACACACGCGCACACACACACACACACAACAAATGCGTGTGCAGCTCCATTCAGTGCCCCAGCGTTGTGGGCAGCCATGTGGGCGCTTGGGGGCCAACTCCAGATTCTGGCAAAGTGCGTTGTTTGTTCACGCGCGAATACCAGAGCGCCACATGCCGTAGTGGCCACAATGGAAACCGGTGTTTTTATACCATACGGAATTCGGGCGGGAAATATCCGTACGGAAAAATGACACTCTGTAGTGGAAACCTAGCGTAAGCCTATCAGGCTGCGCCACAGATCCTGCCCCTGAAAAGCTTTTATAAATGATTACCGTTATCAACAACAACAACAAAATCTCTCCGAATTAAGGTTAGCCATTTATGGCATCCATTTATTTCAGATTTCATTTGACATGTGTCATTTGACACTAGTAGGGAAAAAATGTGTCAACATGCCAGGAGCAAATAAAGAACTGATGCATTTATTGATTTGGTTCAATCAATAACTAGACAGACCGTGACTCTTCAAACACATTTCACAACTCATGGTTCGATGAGGGCTGCGGATATTATAGCGTTATAATTATTTTCTACTTGTATATACATTTTAGCATTCCCGGCCACCACAATAGAAGATTAATCATGTAGATGCTTAAATAAATGTCAAAATTCAGTCAATGGCTATCCCCAAGTAGGTGAGACAAGGAAACAAGCTGATAGTGTGCAAATAATAACTTTTTTTGCTTTTGCTTGTGCTCTGTGGCATGCGCCCCACCCTTGCCTAAACTCCTCCAATCTATTACCAAAACATAAACACGCATGAGAAGACGTGTTCACACACACACAGTATGAAGAGAGGAATATTGATTCTCTGTAGAATCAATGTGGATCAATATGTTCATGTGGTAAATACAGGCACGTGTATGGCTCCTGCCCCCGTAGAACCCCCTGTACCCCTCTATTCCCACACATAACACACGTTTCACACACATGTAGACATAACAGAAATCTACGTCACCTCACAGGGCCCACGGTGGATACACTGTGTTGAAATAGGCTGCTACAGTACACTTGTTTTGTGGATGGTGGCCCATGGGTGGACTGAAGTGCGGGAGCGTTTCGTGCCATGGAGTTGCCAACATCACAACACACAACTATGCCCTGCTAATTTGCCAAGTTGTGTTTCATTAGCCCGGACGGCCCCACCGCTAAATGTAAAGTTATGTTACATTATATTATATTCTAAGTTTGGATGTACAAATAAACAAGTCCTCGGAGAACTTGAAAACAAACGAAAAACGAAACAAACATTAAATTATGTAGCAATGTAATCCCCCACCCCTGAATATATTTTGTCAATAGTTTTAATGTACTGGAACAAATCTGCAGTGTGTTATCTTTGTGTGGTGTGTGAATCCAACTCACCCCATAAAAGTGCAATACCTGGGCTTGCCTTTCGTATCGAATCCTCTTATGGGAGATCTAGAAAAAAAATCTGCTGTGAAATGTTCCCCTTCACCGTCGCTCCCCTTCCACCATTTTAGATTGCCTGCTATGTACAGAAACAAGCTACGAGGCTACAGTACTGGTAATTATTTCCTCCAAGAAAGTCCCAATGCAACCAGCTGCTAGTCAGCTGTGATATAAATAGGTGGCCTTAAGCCAACTTTAAGCCTGGATTGGCTGTTCTGATGATCATGTGTGATGAAATATAAAATCACTGTATTATGCTCTGTTGTGTAGGACGATGGTAAAATCCCTTGTCAACTGCCTTTGAGACTCCTTTGCTGCGACACTATGGAACGGTCAATCGGGCGATGCCATCCTTCGGGTTGTCAAGTGGGCGCCCTCCTTCATCAGTGTTTCGCCTGGCGATGGGCCTTTCCCCGTACTCCCATCTCTTTGAGCAGCCGAGATGTTGGCATTCCAGCCTCGTTGTTGTATTTCGGCTGCGAGATCGGCATATCTAAGCTTCTTTCGCTCGTAAGCCTCCTCCACAGCACTCTCCCAGGGCACCGTGAGCTCAATAATAATGTACAGGAATGAAGGAGTTTGAGACCGGGAGTAGTAGAGGAACATGAGGAGTACCAGTTGGACTGAGCGGCCGGTCACACGCAACACAAAATTAACATACCCACAGTTCCTGCTACTAGAACTTCAACGTAAAAGTCTCTACTACCTACATAACACACTGCTTGTTTTATCAATGTGTATGTTGACCGTCATGGCCAATGTTTATCGTATATTAAAATGCACTTTGAAAATTTAGTTGAACATCTGTGCTGCCTATTCCTCTTGAGGAATGAGGCCAAATCAAGACTTGCTTGCACCCAAGTTGTAAAGGTGTATCATTTATTTACTACCTACAGTAGTAAATAAATGCTCTGTGCAATGATTATGGTGACAAACAATATTTTCAGTAGGCACATCTCAGCTACTACGTCATTGCTCATCTGCTTCTGTTAAAAAAAAAAAAAAACACACACACACACATTTTGACATTCAATTTTTTTTGCTCGTTGGGTAGTTGTTGGCACTGTCTTGGGAATAAGTCAGAAAAAAATAAGGGTTGTTGCACACATTTTGCCATTGCATGCTCATTGAATGCTTCCATATATGTATTTCCCTTGATGGTAGCAAAGATCTTAAATTTCACTCTTTTAAAGTTGTATTTAGAATAATTCTTAATAATCAAATTCCATGAAAGAGGCCCTTCCAACGTCCAAGAAGGAACACCTTGATGGGCCTCTGTGCTGATCAGCTATGCCCCCAACAAGCCAAACATCACCCCTGGTGGGTTCATCATCGGGGGAGAAAGTCCAGCAGTCATGCCAGAAACCAAACAAAATGCACACAAAGAGCCACACCTACTGGTCAACACGTACCCTGAAAACACCAGGAGTTACTTAAACAAATATCTGCCTTTTTGAGAGGCATGTTTGCAATAAACCTACCAGAAGCTTCCAAAATCATGACATTATCATGGACTTTCCTTAATTGGCAATGTGCTAGTAATTTTGTACTTTGAAGAAAGTCATAAAAATTGTGTTGAAAAAATCTCTCGCTCCCAATATTCTGACATTTAAAAATGTTTTCAATCCCAATTGATCTAAAACAGGAAAAGTTTATTTTGATTCATGTTAGACAGTGAGAAAAAATACATGTGTGCCTTTTGATATGGTGTATCGCCAGATGTACTAGAGACATTCTTCTCCAATCAAATATGCTGCTTACGGTCCGTCAGTAAATCGGTGATCCAACTACAAATGGGGCCGGGCGCTTTGAGTCTGAGTAAGGAGTTGAGTCGTGAGGGGAGGTTACTATTGGCAGCAGATGTCCACAAGCAGAAGCATATGAATTCAAATATGAATTATGAATATTATATCCCCGAAACTCGGAACATAGGGGATGTAATGGTTTTATATCTGTGTTTGGTCGTTTGTAGATCTTTAAGGTCTTTCTTTTTAATGCAATATCTTTAGAACAGATTGATAGATGTCCCAGATTCTGTATGTTAATGCTCTAAGGTAGGTTCATGAAGTAATTCGATTTTGGAGAACTTTTTCGACTGCCATTAAAATGTCACAAATGAACTGTTTTTTGTACTGTTTTATATTTATTCAATGCCTTGTAAAGCACTTTGGTACAGTTTTACACTGTTGTAAATTTGTGCTCAATAAAGTTGACTTGACTTGACTTGACTTATATTTTATATATTATAATAAAGTTGAACTGAGGTATTTCGCTTCTGCATGGTCTATGGTGCAGTGGTTTGTCATCCAGTGTTATTATGTGATTATGGAACGTTTCTATTGTTCCACATGCTTTTGTAGTGCAGTTAGACAGGTATTTGTAGTACCACAGGTATTTATGCAGCATGAAATGACATTTTTGCTGTGCTGCAGAATAGGTGCTAATCTATTTTTAAAGGCTTTACTGACTGCATTTAATGAAAGGAAATGGTGGAAATGGTAATTGCCTTCACTAATGAATTACATAGGGGATTGCAAGTAACACAAAACCTTTGTTGGAAAGCCTTAGCTCAGCAGAGTGTTGTTCCAATGTTAACTTCAACTGTGTGATCATACGGTGTCGGTATGGGCCGGACACGGCTACTGGGGTTGCTGAGAGCCGTAGATTGATGGAGAGATCAAAGGAAATTGCTGGGTCAGAAAGGGAAAGTACGGAAGGATGCTGAAGTACAGTCAATAATACTAACCAAAATGATACTATATTATAGACAAAAATACATCACACAATAGAAGCTAGAAAGGTCAAGGTTTGACCAAGGTTCCAACATTTTGGACAATTGCTGTCATGCAGTGTAGAAAAATCAACTAGATTTCACTTTTAGCTACTTATTCTCCTTAGATGGAAAGACCCCCGTGCTAAGATTAAGATCTTTATCACATACATTTTAATGTCGGAAGTTGATCGTTCACTTGATCCCTTATACAATACTTGGAGACACTCTTACCGGTTGGTGACCATGGACTACAAAATTGCCCCACAAATGTCTCTCCGTAGGCTGGCTTCAATCTTTCGCTTGTTGTTACATGGTTTAGGTTTGTTTTGTGTTCATTGCTGTTGTCTCCTTGCTGTTTGCATTTGTTTAAAAAAAGAACAGGATCACTGGTGTCCCTCAATAAAACGTACATTACCTAAAAAAAAAGAAAAGATCCCATCAAGGTGCTGCAAAACCGAACAGAATGTCATTGAATCTGTCTGCATTCTGGACCATGAGGGGTTGACGTTAAATCGGATCATTTAGGCGTATTATTTTCTGTGATGTAAGGTGCGAATCCAAAAAAAAACGATTCGCTTATTTTGAAAGGGTACAAAACCTAACCTTAACCCTAAACTTAACCTAACCCAACCCTAATCTTAACCTTAGCCTAGCCCTAACCCCTAATCCAACACTAACCATAACCCTAATCCTAATTTAACCCTAACAAAATAAGCGAATCATTTTTGGGATTCGAACTTTACATAACGACAAAAAATACGTTAGAATTATCCGATTTAACAGGGACCGTAGTCACCGTACAATGAGGTTCCTTGCTGTTCCTCTGCAGAACCTGTGGTTCCTGCTGGATCAGCACCAGGTGGCGCCCCTCTCTGGCGAGGAGGCTATGATCAGCTATGAGTCGTACCTGAAGGTGGCAGACATGGCTGGACCCAAGTGCAAGTGAGTAAACTGGGGTTTGGCTGCTCGAAGGGACGTCCATGACCACATAGATGGTATTAGGATGTTATTACACTTGAAACTTGACAACACAAAACTCTGCTTTGTGTCCGTTTTTCTTTGCAGCAAAGGTTGAAATCGCATGTGCCATTTTCCCAATTTATTGACGGCATTGTATGTGCTGTGATCCAAGGTTTGGGCAGCCCCAATTGCACCAAGTTTGCACCAATTTATACTAGGCAAGATGAATTTTTAAAAAATAAATACAAACTAAACAGATTCAAAAACATTTTAGTTTGATGATAGTTGAAAAAAAAATATTTGAAATGTTAATTTGAGTGTCGATTTAGTTTTGCACCGTCAGCCAATTTTTAAAATTGCTCTGAGTCACAACTAAGAAGTAAAAAAAGTTCATCGGGACATCTTACTCATTAGATGGCAAGTAACTAAGTACCAATACTTTGTTTCTGTACTTGAATACATTTTTTTTCAAGTTGCCAGTACTTTTTTGGGTACAAGCACAGTTTTTCATTCTTTATTGAGAGAGATAGAAAAGCCGGAGATTTACTCTCAGGCTTTTTTTACTATTTCCAAATATACTATTCGTATAATTCTAAATGAGGCATACAAAGAAACCGAAGGACAATCATTTGCCAACAGTTTTGGTAAGTCGGAGCTCACCTTCATCTCCTTGCTGTCCTGTAGGCAGTTCTTCACGGCCAAGGTGTACGGAAAGCTGCTTCACAACGACCCATACGGACGCATCTCCATCATGCAGTTCTTTAACTACGTCATGAGGAAAGGTGGGACACGTTTAAAAAAAGAAAATGTATGTAGGCAACGATCAGTAGATTCATCGTTTAGGAACTTATTCTGGAATAAATGTAATGGTCAACAAGCACCAAGGAATTGGATCATCATTGTTGTCGCCAGTTTTTCGTTCATTTTTATGCATCGGCAAACTCAAATTTCATCTTGACATTACAGAACAAGTTCACAATACAAAACACAGTTGGTGACCAGGGCTTGAAAACAAAATTATTTTTTAAAACGTTCCGAATGGTTCAGGCAGGTCGATATTTAACTTTTTCGTTCTTGGAACTGGTCCGCCGCCAAAATATTGGTCCTGAACCGGTTCAGAGCGCAAACATTTTGTTCGTTCTTGAAGTTCCTTATCTTGTGCAGTGTTAAGATTAGATATCGATTTTATACAAAATATATTTGGTGGACTTTCAAACTTCAGTGCAATGTATTAAAATCGGGTTGAAAACGCCATTACATTCCCTTCCTCTTCTGTCCACAATGGACAAATCTGGAGCCCCAGATGCATGGGGCTTGACAACTGACCGTGAAAGTGGACGGAAATAGTCTCCCAGACATAGGATATGTTAAAATATATAGAGAACGGGAAAAAAAACTACAACAAAAAACATTTTAACCAGTACTGTGGATTTCATAATTTTCAATTTCTGTTCCGGAACGTTTGAAGAAATCTTTCTTCATTTCCGTTTACGCTCCTCGTAAAATTCCGTCGTATTCAGCTTGTTTCCAGTTTTCGTTTTCGTTCCTTGAACCAGTTCAGAGCCCTGTTGGTGACAATACAAACATGAATTGTAAAAGCATGAATGTGAACAAAATCATCAAAATGTAAATCAATTGTATTTTAACCTGTACTCAAGTGTTGCCAGAGTATAATTTCATTGTCTAACATTGGTTCATTAGCGACAAACGACTATATTCCTGACTATATCTCCGTGAGATATAGTGATGATGATGATGAATAACGGATCTCTGTTATTCACAGATATGGGCAGAGCAGCCACAAAAATTACTTAAGTAAAAGTATTGTTACCTCAGCTAAATATTACTCAAGTAAAAAGTAGTCATCCAAATAGTTACTCAAGTAAAAGTAAAAAAGTACTCCACAAAAAAGTTACTTTAGCGAAAAGTTAGTAGCGAAAGTACTGAGTAGTACACACACACACACAGAGAGACAGAGACAGAGACAGAGACAGAGACAGAGAGAGAGAGAGAGAGAGAGAGAGAGAGAGAGAGCCATAGGCCAAGTTAATGTAATGAGTAGCAAATTGCTGACCACTCAGGAAAAAGTAGTAAAAAAAATTGTAATGGAGTAAATGTCATGCGTTACTGCCCATCTCTGGTTATTCATCATCCCCAAGTATTGATTTATAAAATGACCTTTGACACCTCTAACAGTTACTTTTGTCTTGTGTTCGTGCTGTGAAGTGTGGCT
>OMKY01076032.1:7206-17415 GCA_900302395.1 Bregmaceros cantori | reverse complement strand
TTTGCCCATGCACAACCTAAAAAAAAGGCTGTGATGTCATGGCTTGGTGGCGGCAGACATTTTGGTGGTATGACGTACAGTGAAGGGCAGATATGGCTAGTATCGAAGTACAAATACTTGAATACTGAGTACTCGAGTAGTTTTTTTCATGTATCTGTACTTTTAAAAGTACTTATTTCGCAGATTACTTTTTACTTGTACTCTGTAGATTTTTAACAGAAACACTGGTACTTCGACTCCTTACATTTTCCAAAACAGGCCTGTTACTTTTTTTTGCGCACCGATGGTTGTAGGGATATGTATAGTGTGAATGAGCCAGTAGGGGGCGGTAATGCCAAAGAGTATAGAATGACAAGAGTGCACATGGTCCTGTATTATGGGAGACAGGCATTAGGAGTCTACATTTCTAAATTCTGAGCCTGTATTTTTACTCTACTTGAGTAGACATTTGGATCAGTACTTTGTAGTTGTACTCAAGTTGTTGTTTTTTTTCACAACTTATTTGTACTCTTAAGACATTTGGGTACTTTTGCCATCTCTGGTGAAGGGAAGAAAGTATACACCTAATACGTATGGTTAAGGTGTATACTTTACCAGTTCATTTCCAATGTATTGGGGCAAATACAACTGATGTAGTTAGGCTGCTATCTGCTGTTGATTCATAGCATATTACCAGAGATGGCAAAAGTACCCAGATTTCTTACTTGAGTAAAAGTAAAATACATTTGTTGAAAAACAACTTGAGTAGGACTACAAAGTACTGATACAAATATGTACTTGAGTCAAGTAAAATACAGGCTGAGAAATGTACTTTTGAAAGTAAAAAGTACAGGCTCTAAAATATACTCAATTATTATTTTTTTCTATTCACAAAGTACTAAAGATATATTATATTTTGTTTTTTGAGCGGTGAACCCAGAGACTAGGAAAAAACGTATTAACTAGTACTGTAGTCGGTGCATTACCGCCTCCTACTGACTCATTCAGACTATACATCTAGTCCTAACATCTTTGCGCCAAAAAAGTAACAAGCCTGCTTTGGGAAAAGTAAGGAGTAGAAGTACATATATATATATTTTTTTTAAATCTACTGAGTAAAGGTAAAAATGCATCTGAGAAAAAAGTACTTCTAAAAGTACAAATACTTAAATTCTACTTAAGTACAGTACTAGTAAGTATTTGTTACCTGCCATCACTACATATTACCATGGACCAATAATAGAAGACTTTCAAATGAACAATGCAAATATCGCTCTCCCCGTCTGTTTGAGTGTGCCACCAAAATGTCTGCCGCCTCCAAGCCGTGACATCGCCATGCGACAGCCCTACTCGTTTTTAGGGAAACCAAGTACTCAACAGGTATTCAACAAATGGTAAACGTCAAACAATGAACAGGATTTTAATATAGCAGTCCACATATTGAATGCATAACATCACTTCGGTACAAACTCTATGGACGAGGCAGCGAGTAGTCTATAGGTTCCTGTGTGCCCAGAATAGCCAATGGCAATGGCAATCTTTTTTTTTTCAGTGCATCAAGATCTGGGAACTCTGGGACCAACATACTGTACATGCCTAGCAGCCGAGCGATTGCGTACGTTCGACACGGAAACCGGGGACTGCTGTTTATTTCCGGACTGAAAATTTCCCGGCATGGTTCAACTCGAATCCTCCTCTTTGATGTAAAAACTGTTCTGATCGTAGTTCTGTGGACGGCGGTCCGTGCGCTGTTGGCGCGTGTGCGATGTGGCCGTGTTGTCCATGGGGGTGGGGGGTGGAGGAGGAGGACCGGGGAGCCTAGACAGCAACAAGTCCACGAGTGACTTGAGGTGCTCCTGTTCCTCGGCGCGCATCCTTTCCTGTCGCTCCCAAAGGCTGCGTTCATGCTCCATGAACATCTGCATGCGCGCGTCCTCCCGCTCCGCCGCAGCCGCATCCATCTCCCGCAGCTCGGACATGGCTGCTGCTAGCGTCGCAGACGCGTGCTCCATTAGCTCCCGCTTGCGCCGCCGGGTAGGGGCCGCGTACCCTTTTGGACAACAATGCGTTAGTTGTCACATTTTATAGATGTTTATGGTATCACAAGTAAGGCAAAACAACTATCAAATATTCTTGTAATCTGCTATCCACCTGAAATTTTAATCGATTCATCAAGTAATCGGATAAGACTTGTTTAGAGCTGCTACTAATGATGATTTTGATCATCGATTAATCATCCTTTTTTACTGACGATTAATCGATTAATCGGTTAATTTTCCCTTTGAAATCGGAATGATTATTTATTTATATTCTTTTGGCCCTTTCGTACTATTTTCAGCTTTATTCAAAATTAGGGCGAGGAGACATGCAGCAAATCTGTCGGTGAACCCACGATTATCCGTGCCATCATGGCATATTTGTGCTTTGTAGTGCACTCAAGTGAGCTACTGCGCTGCACAAAATCGGTAGGTTTATTAACCTGAAACATTGTTGATATTGCCAACAACATATATTCAACACATTTGATTGGAGGATTAATCGATTATCAAATTAGTTGGCGATTAATTCAATGATCAATTATCAACGATGAATTGATTAATCAGCTGTAGCTCTAGACTTGTTTATGCTAAGGTTGCAGACAATTATGCATAAACAGACAAACAAATTCAAATGAAAATATATTCAACAAAATAATTAGTTACCAAATTTGTAACATTTTCAGGGTGATCAACATTTTGAAATGCTTAATAATATAAAAGATGCAAATGTAATGCAAGACTGAATAGGTATGCAGTGCCGCGAGTTCTCCTCCCCTTGTCGGCTCGTCTCCCCCCAATCTCTTCAACCCAGTTCCCGATTAATCCTATTTGATAAAAGATGGAAAAACGACACTGACGCCAGAAAATAGGTTGTTCTGGATAGAAAAAAAGAAATATTTGCATGTATATAGTGCTTTTCTACAACATGGTACTCAAAGCGCTTTACAGTGACCTCTCAATCACATTCACACACCAATGGCGGCTGCTGCCATACAGGGCGCTCGCCACGATTGGGAGCAATTTGGGGTTCAGTGTCTTGCCCAAGGACACTTTGGCATGGAGACTGTCGGAGGCGGGATTCAAACAGCTACAGCCACCCCGCGATTTTTACCAGTATCACTCAAAAACAAAAGGAAGACTCACCGTTTTCCTGGAAGGGAGGAGGCCAGCTGATCTCGCCCGGAGGACCCTCCTCTATCAGACCCAAGTCTTCTGTCCCGTCCACCGGCACCTCCAAACCAGACGACACCTCGGTCACCGTCTCGCCCTCCAAGTCTGGCCCGATGTCGCAGTCATCTGCGTCGTGCTCGCCGTTCGGCATCTCCAGATGCTCGGGCAACACCACCCCATCTCCGAGATGCTCGGCCATCAGGCCGTGCTCCTCCAGCGCGGAGCTGGGTGAGCACGAAGACGCCGACGAGCCTCCCGCTAGGGCTCCTGTCGACGGACTGGCGAAGATGCGTTGACACAGTTCGTAGAACGGCCAGTCCACTCGCCGTGCGCCGGTGCGGTTCTTCAACTCTGTGATTGCCTGGTACTTCTTTTTCAGCGCCTGTTTCGATTTGGATTGATTAGTTTGTGCTGAATTCAACTGATGTTATTTGTTTGTGCAAATGTTTTCCGGTTACAAATGACACGCATTTTTGTTCACTGGTGGGTGGGGATACCGGTTGTTCCGTCACAGCAGGATTAAGGCCGATTCATACCCTACGTGTGGGCAATTACGTACGCAATCTGTCCGTACGTTCCACACATTCATACCGCTTCTTTTACATTACCGTGTGCAACAACAGCTACTTATACTCAAGAGCGCGCCCCCCCCACATGTTCCAGTAGTATTGCTCCGGTTAATCCGTTCGCAAGTAATCATAAGGTCCCCCAGATCCGTGTCAATTTACGTACATAATCGACGGAGATAACTTGTGAAACGCTCCATCCGTACCCATATCCGTAGTTTACGTGAGGTATGAATGGGTCTTTAGGGGTTAACTCGAACCCCTTCCCAGATGCCCAAAACCTGACTTCTGTGACGAAACTACCTGCTCCCATGGGGTAATGAGCATACTTGCCGTAATTCAGCAGGGAAAGTAATAGTCTCCAGAGAGAGAGCCAACTAGTGGGATGATCAAATATGCCCACTTCATGCAAAGATTATACAATGACAATGACCCAAGGAACAAGTGATTAAATTCTGGTAGTGATCCGGATTACAAACCGGAACCAGGATTTCTGCTTAAGATTCTTCACCATTGCTAGTGTACACATCTAAAACAAAAAATGGGTGTACAATAATGTGTCAAAAGGATCAAGTTCCATATTTCATGATTGCCATTCCCAATGAAAACATAGAAAATGCTCAAAATGTTGTCATGTTGGCGATTTCATCTGGTTCTGAAAGTAGTGATCATCCGATGTTTTTTTTCACAGGAATTCTATCTACCCGTGTTTTCTGCATGCCAGTTAGTCGGAACACTTCACAGCCGAAGAAACACTGCACAAAACCCAGCTCGCATTCTGGGTTCTGGTTCTGACCGAGTCTGAGTGTATGGTTTATTACTGCACACCTTGATTTTGTTAATGACTTGCTGCGGGCTGCGGTCCATGCCGCGGTCCCGCAACATCCTTGAGATGTTCTTATAGACGGTCAAAAAGCACAAATCTTATTTCATCATATTTCACTACCTCTGCAGTCTGGGTGCAACAACAACATAGGTTATTTTTCTCTTGTTTGTTTTTATTTGAACGTTATGAACGGATTTGGACGAGACTTTGGGAGTTGTTGGAAATGACCCAAGGGACAAGTGATTTAAATTCTGGTGGTGATTCGGATCATGAACAGGAACCAAGATTCTTCACCATGGCTAGTGAACAAATCTAAAACAAAAAATGGCTGTAACATAGTTTAATGTAAAAAAAAACACGTCATTGGCGGAGGTATGCATTCTTGGAGTGCATTTCTAGTTAAAAGCTGTAATTTGAATATTGATAAAAAAAATTGTGCCGAATTTAATTCATGCCTCATCCTTTTTTGCATGAAATACCCGAAAGTTACTTTTAAATGACTTTAATAATTTTGTACTTTTACTCAAATACATTTTGAGATGGGTAATTTACGTTCACTCTGAGTACAATTTAAGCAACGTGAAGACACTTTTACTCAATTACATATTTTCAGTACTCTTTCCACCTCTGTTTATTTCTACGTGATCTGTAAGGTGGCGATTTCATCTGGTTCTGAAAGTAGTGATCATCCGATGTTTTTTTTTCACAGGTATTCTATCTACCTGTGTTTTCTGCATGCCAGTTAGTCGGAACACTTCACAGCTCAAGAAACACTGCACAAAACCCAGCTCACATTCTGGGTTCTGGTTCTGACTGAGTCTGAGTGCACGGTTTATTGTTGCACACCTTGATTTTGTTAATGACTTGCCGCGGGCTGCGGTCCATGCCGCGGTCCCGCAGCATCCTTGAGATGTTCTTATAGACGGCGGTGTCCCGCACGGTGCCGGTGAACTGCCGCTTCATGTCGTCTCGGCCGCGGATCAGCAGCAGCTCCCGCACCTCCGTGTCCTGCCAGTGTTGCATGTGCTGCATGTCCCAACCCGCCGCCCGGTCAGCGGGATCTAGATGCGTGGCTGCCGCCCGAGCCCCGATCGTCGTTTTTATGTAGTATTTCTCCCTCTCTTCTCCCCCTCTCTCTCTCTAACAAGGATGAAAACAATACAAAAACGGGCTCTATTTACGCGTCGACGCCCCGGAACATGAACTGGGAGGAGCGTCACAGACGTGCGCCGGAAACGAACTGCGTGCACGGAGTGAGATAGACTGGTGAGCCAGAACCGATGAATCGTCCACGCATCGCACGCCGCCAGACGGTTGATGATGAATGAATTAATTTTATTTTAGGACAAACAGTACAGAGCCATTAAACATTTCAGCATGAGATATAAGATACTTTGTTTCGTCACACATATATACATGTACACTGTACAGTGAAATTCTTCCTCTGCATTTAACCCATCCCTGAGGAGCGGCGGGCAGCTATGTGCGCAGCGCCCAGGAGCCAACTCCAGGTTGTGATCCAGTGCCTTGGCCAGAGGCCAGGGGCACTGAATGGAGTAGGTTAACTAGAACATGTTTTTGGTGGTGGGGAAACTGGAGTGCCCGGAGGAAACCCACATAGACACACGGAGAACATGTAAACTCCACACTGAAAGGAGCTGTCCAAGGTTGAACAGCTTGGACAGCAGCAATGCCACCGTGCCGCCAGATGAGAAGATGGTTGTACAAAACGGGCTTAGCAAGGTTGCTAAGCTTGGCTACTTGCCAAGCGTCATCCAGATGATATTTGTACAGCGCCGTCAGTGACACCGCAGTCACTCAGGGTTTCCTAACCAGCATGCCCCGCGGCACCCACCCACCAGCTTGGCAATGAGCTGAGCTTAGCCGTTTGTTGCCTTGATTCCAGACACATTTCCCCCATGCCCATCATTACAATGGTGTCAGAATGGGGGACCCGTGGAGTGACGCTGGGCCTCCGAGGACGGAAGCCTTGTGGGAGGGCGGCAGTGTAGTGAATGGTGGCTGCCACGGCGAGGCCGCGGGCATTGTGGGTTGGCACCCTTAGTGACTGGGTTGTTCCTGTCATGCCTGTATAAATGCGATCTGGATGAAGCATGGCAATGAGCTTAGCCTCTTGTTGACTTGTTTCCATTTTGCCAATGCTCCTGAATGGGCTCCTCCACGTGGGGGAGCCCATTATTACAATATGTATTTGAAAACAAAACAAAAAAACACAACAGGTGTACTGCATTGTTACGTCAACTCTATCAACATGGACAACAAACTAAATTCTTAAAGTTATCTTTTTGGGCGCAAGCGCTGTTTTTCATTCCTTTATTGAGAGACAGCGACAGGATTCAATCGGAAGCCGGGATGAAGAGTCGGGGGGAGACATTGCAGAAAAGCCGGAGGGTTTGTGCGAACCCACGTGTTACGAGGTCGATGCGAGATCGATGCGTAAAGAAGATAAATAGAGGTCGACTCAGTCTTCTCTTCAGCTAAATAGCTGAGGCATTATTTAATCTTCAGACAAAGACAGCATGACAAACACACAGCTGCTCCTATGAGCGCTGGACACCAACTCCGATCAAGTCAGATCAATTCTGCTCCACTGGCCACAACAGTCATTGTGATGTCACACAGTGGAGACTCACAGATCTCATCTATTCACAAACAATATTTACACACAGTGAGTTAGAGCGTATTCTCAACACCACGGCACTGCTCGACCCGCTCAGCCACCGCGTGCCCCCACCAAACTAAATTCTAATAGTGAGAGTATTAAGATTAGGATGCCGTTTGGCACGTCTATGTTTACAACAGAACCGGTTACCTGGCTGGCATGTACCAAACCTGGCAAGCCAGAAGCAAAGACTTGTCCACGCATCGCTCGCGACGGGACGGTCAAATAATCGTTCTAATCGTGTGCGATGCGTGGACGATTCATTTCTTCTGGCTTGCCATGTTCCATGGTTGCGAACTGTGTTACGATTTCCATAGACAAATAGTTAATGTTTTAACCATAGAATATTTATTTCAAGATCAATAGCAGATTGTGTGACAAAGGAGATATATATATAATTTTATTTTATTGGTGGGACGGAGCAGCAGCCGGTTGCAGCGCCACCCAGCGGACCGGAGTAATCCATACAACCCGGAGATGCCGCTGCCAGTACAGGTCTTCAACTTTCAGGTGAAGTTGCTAAACTTGTGTTTTTTACTAACATTATAAACCTCGCGGTTTGCACCCATTACACCCCCACGGCCTCCGAGGTTCTCCGGGACCGGATACCGGTACCGCTTTTTGGTTCGGTACCCACAGCGACTATTGGTGGTAGGGTTAGCATCGTGCTAGCTGCTGCTGGCTAGCGTTACGGGGCGCTAGCGGCTAACAACACGCCCAGGCTGCTAGCCTCGTCCCGTTCATTAAACAGGATCTTTAAACCCGTTCGATTCGTTCACTCCATGGTTGACTTGCACCATTCTAGGCGGGTTTTGACGTCCTCCTACCCCCGGCCGACGACGAGTCTGCATTGAATGCAACGAGTTAGCGAGGTGATGCAAACTGAACACACTTGCCCATTCAAACTGTCAAACACCATGGAGGTTATGCATTATTATTATTATTTCGGTTATTTTTTTTTCATTCTTTATTTGACAGAGATCGTGATTGCATTAGCTGCTAAACTGGGTGTTGATAATCGTATTTATTAAATTACGCTTTTCTTTACCAGCGCCGCGAAGCAGGTTATGTTTTTGGTCGAGTTGGTTTGTCCCCGGGCTAACTGAAAGAGTTGTGCACGGATCAGGATGAAAATGTTGTAGAGTTGTTGGAAATGACCAATGGAAGAAGTGATTACATTTTGGTGCATGTCTGTAGCCTATAAATAACATAATTATATTGTTGATAATCTTATTTATTTAATCACGCTCTTCGTTACCTTCGTTACACATAACCGAAGCAGGTTATGTGTTTGGTCGAGTTGGTTTGTATTCTGTATACTATACTGACCAAAATGCACATGGCGGACACACAGAGTTACAGTCAGACTATATAATCCGTCCTGAAAATATGATCACATTGCTGAAGAATGCGGGTGAAACTCTTGAGTTAAGGACTTTTAGTAGTGATGGTGCTGGGCGGATTACCAGACTCACTCAAACCATTGGCTGTCCATGTCACACAAAACGTTTCATTTTGTCTGAGGAGTCAGACAAAATGAAAGAAAATGCAGGAGCGGATAACGTCATGAAGACGCACACGAAACATAACAAGAGTTCCACGACTTCAGCCAGAAAATAAGTTGTCTACAGATAAGAATGTATAAAAGAAGAAAAGAGAACATTTGCTACAAGTGTGGAGTTAAAGGACATTTGGCACGACGAGCATGCTTTATTAAGGTGTGGTGTGGCCAAAGCAAAATTGACTCACACAAAGAATCCCTGTGCAAGAAGAAAAAGTTGGGACCAGATGGGAGCGAGGAGAGTCACAGAGTAACACTGTGATGATGAAGACCAACTTTTTCAAGCCAAAGACGGGAGACCACGAGTCAAGATGAAAGGTGAACGCTGGGGCTACATCGCACATCGTCACCAACATCACCAAGTTCAAGAGCTTTGACGAGTCATTCCAGGCTTCAGTGGAACTACCTGATGGGACAAACGGCAACGGAATAGCGCAGCGGCGCGGGACGGCGATTATCCATCTTCAGGACGTTGCGGGACGACAGCACAGAGCACAGCTACAGAATGCTCTGTACATACCATCATATCCCCACAACATCTTCCCTGTGCTGCACAACAATCACTTTCAAAAAAGGGGACAGTCGTGCTGCCCTGTAGCTCAGTTGGTTAGGCAGAGCACTGGAAAGCACGCATATGCCTTAATGGCGCGGTGAGTCGGTGGTTCGAATCCATTCAATCCAACCACCGACGTATTTCCCGCATGTCTATCCCCCAACTTCACCTGTTTCCACTAACCCTAATAAATAAAGCTTGAAAAAAAACAGCCTAAATAGGCTGGAAAAAACATTAAAAAAAAAGGGGGGGGGGGACAGTCACATGAGCACCAGGGCTCCGACCCGGTTCAAGGAACGAAAACAAAAACTGAACTGAATTTTACAGAATTTTATGAGGAACGGAAACGAAAAAAGATTTCTTTAACTGTGCCGGAACAGAAACGGAACATTATGAAATCCACAAAACCGGTTAAAAACATTTTTCTGTTTATATATTTTAACATATCCTTTCCTTTCGCCCACTTCCACTGTCAGTCGGCAAGCATCTGGGGCTCCATCTTGTGGACAGACGAGGAAGCGTATGTAATTGTTACTAATTGTAGGCTTGTTAAACCTGGTTTTCACGTTAATACAGTTACACTGAAGTTTGAAAGTCCACCAAAAATATTTTGTATAAACTTTACCTAAACATAACATTGCACACTTAAAGGAACTTTAAGAACGAACAAAATGTTTGTGTTCTGAACCGGTTCAGGACTGATATTGTGGTGGCAGAACGGTTCTGAGAATCAATTGAAAACGTTAACCATAGGCCTTCCTGAACCGTTCGGAATGGAACGTTTGAAAAATAATTTCGTTTTCAAGACCTGGTGAGCAGAGAAAGTTCATAG
>OMKY01075956.1:2964-13670 GCA_900302395.1 Bregmaceros cantori | reverse complement strand
ACAGTTTTTCCCCGCAATCATTACTTTTTTTGACAGTAAGGGCTGAGGTGAAGGCCCAGGTGTAAAGTATATATATATATATATATATATATATATATATATATATATAGATATAGATATAGATATAGATAGAGAGATTCTTTCTCTTCTTTGAAAACTCATACTCATAATACAGGCTTTCTGTGGCAATTCTGTAGCATGGGAAATTGTCGAAAGCAGACTTGTTGGTTAGCACGCAATGGAACCATAGAAAGCAAGCTAGTCGAGGCGCCAGTTGACTTCTAGCTCTGAGGTCCAATAAAAACAAGCTATAAAAAGGCTTCCACAGTTACCTTAAGACCATATCTCAATTCTTAGAGAAGAATTTGATGAGATCGATGCCTAGCTTCAGCGTATGATATCCCGTTAATGGACTCTTGTGTAACATGAACGTGTTCTAAATGTTTACTCTCACATTTCTTTTGCATCAATCCTCATATTATTCATTGATTTCTCTTCATGTAGAGCACTGCTAGAATATCACTACAATGTTTTTCATGGCATATAGCCCTGCAAGAAGATGTTTCTATTGTTGTGGCAAATTATTTCATATTCATTCTATTATACTGCTTTACATTTATTATATCTTACTATTCTGTAAATAATACATAAATGAAAGAAATAATTTCAAATAAATACATGTAAAGAAAGTTTGTTCAGTGTGTACAACAGCTGAGTCAAAGTCCAAGTTAGGGTGTACACCCTTTTTCACACCGAGTTTGATTGTGATGGAGGGTGAAATGAGTGAGGGAGGGAGAGAGAGAAGAAGAGAGAGTGGTAGGGGGAAAGAGGGCGTGAGAACAAGGGAGAGAGACAGAGAGAGAGAGTGAGACAGCGCGAGGGAAGAGACATCCCCTCCTGGGGCATGCAGAGGATGAATGTGCACTTAATGCACATCGTTAATGTGTGACCCAGCAAAGTTCCTTTAACCATTGAGTCACTTCTGAACAGCATCCATTGGTTGCAGCTCAACCTTCTCTCCCAATCTGTGTCTCTCCTTGTCCCTTGTCCTCTGCCCGTTATGTTCACCCAAATAACACACAGCCACTCTCTTTGACTGCCAAAAGATAACTAACTTTAATGACACACTTAGGTTACAGGCGGTCTAGCCAACTGTTACATCACAATCACCAGACAGACATTTCTAGTACACAAGACGTCACTATGGGAAGGCAATACATAAAATAATTATCAAATGTCCATACACAACACTGCCATTTTGCTCTCTCTCTCTCATGCTCTTCTTCTTTTTTTGTTTAATAGTCTCTCACTGTCTCTCTCTCTTTATCTGTTTTCTTTGTTATATATTTTATATTAGTTTATGTCAAGGCACACAGCACATTGTTAGCTACAAACCACCCCAACAATTTACCATGACATGGTTCTAGCAAATGCTCTCTCTCTCTCTCGTTACCTCCGCTTGTGCTGGAAAGTGATGCATTGTGACAGCCCCCATTTGTTATGATTGTGCACTCTTGATTATGACGTCGTCATGTGATGGATGGAGCGCCGGCATCTGACTGGCAAGGGAGAAATCAGTGGCTGTGGTCGTCCCAACGTTGGTTGCGTTGTTGTTGTTATTTGGAGATGAAGGAGACACGCAGAGGGAGAGACAATGAGTCATGGCTTCAGCTCTTGGATATTTTAGTAATATGAAGAGTTATTCTGGCAATAATGTAATCACATAAAACTTGTTTGGTAATGTTTTTTATGGTTATTACGATGTAAATACAATTACTACTTAGTTATTATTCCAATTGCATGGTAACTAGGCTGTGAAGTTACCTGTAACTGTGTGTTCAAACCAAACGTGAATTGGGCTTCCAGAGCGAATAAATTACATGTAAAGTAAACGGTTAGGAGCCAAGCCCCGCGAATTAGGCTTCTTGGGCGAATTGAGCGGCGCGAATTGGGCGTCAGGCGCTATGACTTTGCCTATACCGCGCCGCCGCCTCTACCGCGCCGCCGCGTCAGGTCATGTGACTTGAGCCAAGCAGTCCCTCAGCAAACAACAGCAGAGAGGGGGGCTGACACTGCTGAGCGGGGGAAACTACACCGAGGGACTGGTCAGAGGCGTTCGGGGGCGGGAATGGGAGGTGGCCGCGTAGCAGTGGGGGTTTTGCTCCGGCCGGGGGTGAGAGTGCTTGTTGGCGTCCGCACCACCATCCCTCCACCCGGGAGCTCCAGGAGGGAGTGACGGGTGGCCGTGCGCTTTCATTACGAGCCGGTCGGCCGGCCGGTGGATCCACCACTCGATGCCCCCGCTACTCCGCAGACCCGTCCCTCCAACTCCTGGAGCTCTCCGGGAGCTCCGAAGGGATGGGAGAGTGATGGTTGGTAGAGACCCGCCCTTCCACCTGGGAGGAGAGGAGTGTGTTGGGGCTCTGGGGGAGAGCGTGGCGCTCTCCGGCTGGTGCATCCAGTGCTCAGCCCTCCCGTTTTACACCTTAGCTCCGGAGCGCCAGAGTCGGAACATCTTCGTTAATGCTCTTACTGAATTGGTCCATACCAATAACGTGCTTTACTGGACCAATCTGATAGCTGCATTACATCGGACGCGCCGACTCGGAAAGTAAATGGAACGCAGCATATCATAACGGGTGGATGAGAATGAAGAGCCGGCCGCACAAACAGCGAGGCTAGCGGCCGGTCACGGGAAATACTCCCGCTGGCTGCCGTGTGTATGTGTGTGACTTGCTGCTGCTGCGAGCTGCAGGTGCCGCCTACGAGCTGGAGAGTGGGAAACTTCACTTTTGCCGCCCAACATATGCCGCTATAAAAATAAAATGCTGCGGCGCGTTACAAGCTTCCAAAACAATTTTTTTTCACCCAGTTCGCGTTTGGTTTATACGCATAGTAACGCCAGATATGGGCAGAGTAGCCACAAAAAAATACTTAATTAAAAGTATTGTTAACTCAGTAAAATATTACTCAAGTAAAAATCAAAAGTAGTCATCCAAATAGTTACTGAAGTAACAGTTCCCAACAAGTGTCGCTAAGCGCCAAGTTAATGTAACGAGTAGCGAATTGCTGACATCTTAAAAGTAGTGAGTAAAAAGTAGTTTTTTTCACCTCAAATTTACTTGAGTAAAAATAGAAAGTGAAAAATGTACTCCAAATGTACAAAAGTACCCAAAAAAATGGAACAGAGTAAATATAATTACTGCCCATCTCTGCCTAACGCTAATCTAACACTAACAAAATAAGCCAATCTTTTTTGTGATTCAAACTTTATCGGAATAGAGTTATTTCGCAATGGTGCGTGCCCCCTCCCGTGGTTCTGCCAGTGTTCCTTCGACCCATGAACTCTTTCAATGGTGACGGCACAAGGGTGGGCGATCCTCCGTTTAGCCATGCAGAGACTGCGGCAGAGGCAGTCATGGCTGTATTAATTATTCACGCTAATTATCGGCCCGCAAATCACACTATAAATCAATGGATGTTGAGGAAATGAGGAGCTGTGTCTTGGATGGCGCTAAAGTTCACTGAGCCCTTCTCTCTCTGACCAGTGATTAGCATCAATCACAACCGTGCTGTTCAGTAAAGCTTGGAAACCAACCAATGCTCAATTAAATGCACAATGTATTTATTCACTGTCTGGACTTACTGGAAAAACTCACAAAAGTGTCTGTATTTTTCAATATTCCAAACCGGAAATTATGTACATGTTCACAAATTATGACAGAAATGAATTTTGGAATGCTCCAAAACCCTAACCCCTAAACCTAACCTAACCCGAACAAAATAAGTGGACTTTTCGGGGATTCAAAATGGAGTTATTTCGGAACTGCCCCCCGCCATGAAAGGCGCTCATTGACACTGTCTTGAATTCGTCACAGAGAACGCACACAGCTACAAAATCCGCTTACTACAGCTCGCCCTGTGACCAATTACCCATACCATTTTTCTTCTGGACGAATGGGATGGCTGCATTCACTCCACTGGTCCGACACAGATGAGTAAATGGAAAGGGGCGTGCAGATATTAAATCTTGCGTGGGGCACTGATCTGCACTAGAACATCTAAGTGTGGAATGGTTACCACTATCTTTTTTAAAAAACGCAGTAGGCGTCTGCTCCCACTGAAAAGACAAGTTGTAAAATAAGTCAGCGAAGTGACTGGCACCGAAGTCATTTTACAATTCAAAATTTTGCCGGAATTACCCATCAAACTCGTCTATAGTAATGCTGTTGTCTGATATTGAACTTAGGTTGCTGAACTTGGTTACGTGCTTGCATTCCCCAAACCCTAACCTAACCCTAAACCAACCCTAATCTTAACCTAACCTAACTTTAACAAAATAAGCAGATTGTGTTTGGGAGTCGTACTTTATCGGAATGGAGTTATCTCCCACTGAATTATGTGGCACACACCTGCTCCCATGAACTAAGGCAGTTTGGTAGCTCATCCTTCTTCCCCTGTTGCCACATGGATGCATCTCTGTCCTTGTTGGCCCACGTTAGTCTATGGTGAACAAACCTCCCGCCAACGCCCGGCTGACACGACAACTTGAATAATCCCTCCAGGGCCACACACCCATAGCACATTCAATATAGCATGTCCGCACACCCGGCTATGCCTGCCTGTCGCCATCCATCTTCCTGTCAGAGGGACTCAGGTCTTTGTGGGGCGTTGCCGGGGGCACCCTATCTGTGGTCTAAATGTGATCTATGCGTCTATCTATTCTTAAAAAAAAAGTAATTTCTTCTCGGTGCACGTGGTTGCTAAATTGGGAATGGTCGGGTGACTGTGTGCCGCAAAATGTCGTTTATCAAGGGCTGCAACGAGCTGGCTCATTACTCAGGGGGAGTGTATAAGCAGTGATGGACGCTTTGCTTTCTTCTTTTGGTTACACAGGATTGAATGTCAAAGGAGGTGACTTGATCTCGGCTCTCGTAAATTCTATCAAGACTTATTTAAGAATCATCGCTTTATTTATTAGGGTTAGTGGAAACAGATGAAGCTGGGGGGTAGACATGCAGGAAATACGTCAGTGGGGATTCGAACCACCGACTCACTGCGCCATTAAGGCATATGCATGCTTTCCAGTGCACTGCCTAACCGACTGAGCTACTGGGCAGCACCAGATTCGATCACTCTGAGCAAGAGGAACCATTCATACCTCATGTTCACACCTGACATATCTCCTTCGTTCCAATCATCTAGTTTCCCACACAGTTCATTGCCCCCGATGACAACATTGTGGCACGTGTCTGGTTGACAAGCGTCCATTAGGAGTCTTGTTACGATTTAATGATGAGCCGTGTTCGACGGTGATAAATATCTTCCCTGATGCTGCACGCTCGCGGTGACATCTGCTTCGTAACATCTGCAGCCCAGCACGAATGCGGCTCGCCGGTGTGCGACGGAACGTGTCGTGACAGGCCACGCACCGATGCTGGAACCGTCACATAATGTGCTGGTTGCGAGTGAAGACAGTTGCACTTACCGACGTGTTAGATACAATTATTAGTACTTTTATTAAATATATTCATTTTATGATTAACTAATACTTACCTACATAATGTCTAGTAAGATTTATATTAGCTAAAGTAAAGGTGTCACATTGTAGCCTCTCCCCCTCCCCAGGAAATGACTTCTTCTGATAACCATTTATCTAAACAGGAAACTGTCCTGTCTTAGTGATGAAGTCAGTTTTAAAGAAATCACCATTTGTCTGTGTTTTGTGCATAACAGTTTGAGAGTTTAAGTTCCCAACTGGCATCAGAACAGATGTTGCCTTAAAAAGTGCTGACTGCTTTTCACAAGCCTGCACACAAGATTTGGCAAATTCCTCATTTACCAGTAGGCCGTTAAGAAACAGCTTTAACAAATAGGATCAGACAGACAGGACAGAATAAATATGGAAACAATAAGCAATGTAGCATACAAGGACAAACTATGATCAGACCTGAACAGTATACAGTTGCCACACAAGACGCCCAAATCAGAAGTGAACCGTTACACTTTCACCATGACAAAGCAGATCTGAGATAACACACAAACCAGAACAGCCATGAGTCCTGAACGCAGCAACAGAACTATGTGGAGGATCGTAACACAATGATCCCACAGCGAGCCACAGAAAGAGACCTCCCTATGTAGCCTTGCTGCAAAACACTGCCAACAATGATGACAACAACAATGACAACAGCCAAGGACTCAGAGACAACGCTGCCATCCAGTGGACACCAGGCTATAACTTTATGTGTATTCGTGTTTGAATAAGTAGAGCCATCCAGCAGATTGGCTTTGTCTCCCTCTGTTGGTGACTGACTCCACACTGTGTTGGTCTCCGTGAAATTTGATCATGTTTCGCTGACAGGCAGCCTAAACAAATTCGTACATAAACAGCATGTCCAATTCAAGATTTGATCATCAAGATTTGGCAGTGTAGTAGAATTATCAATTGGAACGAGTTCCATTAAATTATCATAGACCTTACTGTAATAACGTAGTCAAGAAACCACATAGCTAATGCTGTAGTTTGGGCTGCCAAAAGGATTAACAGGGTGTCTCTATGGAATCCAGACCCTTCAGCATCGGAGGCCACAACAGGCCTTGTAGCCTGTGAACGAGGTGGGAAATACACTGTACACATTGAGCAGAGCTGGCCTAATTGCTCTGTCAATGCCGTGGCATGTGTGAGACAGACCTCGGCAATCTAATGGCCATTAGTGTTCTTGTCTGGTTTGGACCTTCAGTCGATTGGAAGTTGAAGATTGTTAGTAATGTCACAGCAAACATGGTGTGTATTGTCTAACATGCATTCATTTGTATGCTATACTGGTGCTCCTAATGTGAGATAGTGTGCCCCCAAGTGTTACTGTTTGCTGAATACACACTGGATCATTTCCTAAACACCACAGATCATCAGCACAGTTAAGCAAGGTTGGCAGGTGGATCCCGTCGGCTAGCTTGCCCCCCACATTCCATTCCACGCAGGAGATTAATCCATGTATTATCATCATGTGGAGCAGCTTGGCCAAAAAGTGAGGGAGGCCAGACTGACATGGTATGGGGACGTGCATAGAAGGGAAGTGGGATACATCGGGAGGAGGATGCTGGAGATGGAGCTGCCTGGAAAGAGGAGGAAGGCCGAAGGGGAGATTAATGTATGCGGAGGACATGAAAGCCGTGGGCGGGACGGAGGGCGATGTGGAGGACCGAGACCGCTGGAAACGTATGATCCGCTGTGGCGACCCCTGACGGGAGCAGCCGAAATACAAAGAAGAAGAAGATTATCATCAGCATTATCTGCATTATTATTCCCATCCCAATTAGGACTGACAAAACTCTGGCTTGAGGAACTAGTGGTCAGCAAGAAACACAGGCGGAAAACCCAACATAAGGCACATTTACAAATGGTCAGAGCCTACCTGACCTACCAACCCTCAACAGAATGACATTGGACCAAAGTCTCTGAAGGAAGCTGACCCATGTTGGTGCACATTCTGCTACATGACATTGTCATGTGATACTCAACCAGGGTTTGAGTGCTATGGTTGAACCTTTTAGATTTATTAATTCATTTTTTTTTTCAACATGTGTTTTTCAACACCCATACAAAATTAATTCTGTGTCCTTGTTAAGAAAAACATAGCAAAGTAAACTTCAGACTTACAGTATATCATCAGTAAAAAAAATGCTTGTTTCACAAAATCTTCAATAAATGCGGGTGAAATGCCGATGGTGGCCGCTAGGTGGCTGTATATGTCGCCTCTATATGCTGCCTTTATATGGCTCAACAGGTGGCCAGATAGAAGCACTGCACCCGATATTTTTTTGGGGGGCAATAAAACCCAAAGACGCGACAAAATGTCTTTGGCACCCAGCAGTACTAAAAAAACGAATATATGCGTCTTTGACAGTGAACTACCATATTTTTCGGGCAATAAGCCCCAACTTTTTTCCCTGACTTTGAACTATGCGGCTTATGAGGCAGTGCATATAAATAGTTAGTATGAATAGAAAAAATAAAATAAAAGCAGCTGAAATTCACATTTGAAAGCCACACCAATCTTATCCAGGATGGCGTGCGGGATACTCACCTACTTTGTATCTGCGCATGACACACAGGTCATAGCTCTGTGGTAGGCATGTCGTGGGAACGTTTGAAAGCCGCCCTGATCGTATCCAAGATGGTGTGCGGGACACTCGTCTAGTCTGTGTCTGCACATGACACAGAGGTCATAGCTCCGTGGTAGCCAGACAAGGGCATTTTCACGACAGTTGTTTACTTTTTTTACAAATCCCTCATGAATCATCTTGGAAAGCAAACACAGATTTTATATGATGCCGCATTTAGGTTGAAGGCCATTGATTTGGCAGTGAAGATAGAAGAAGGAATAGAGCCTGCTTCACGTAGCACGAGGCATCAACGCCATGTTCACCCCGGGGTGAACTTGGTGCGCTGAGAACTATACTGAGAGATCGCTACAGAACCGGTATGAAAGCTTACCAAAATCGACCACCCGTTGACTTTGTTCCACCAGTTCTCATCTCCTGGCTGTTCCCAAGGCCAACCTCCGCAACCGGGCGTTCGCCTGCGCAGGCCCCAGACTTTGGAACATGCTTCTGCTGCACTTGCGCTCCCTCCAATCCACTTTTTAAAAAAGGACTAAAACCATACCTTTCTAGCAAAGCTTTTACGCCTGTCTGTCTCTTTCAACCTTTGTTATTTTATTTGTAGCACTTTGTATTATCATTATTAGTATTAACATAACTAACCAAACGCAGCTGCCTTGGTGTTGGGCTGCGTCGTCGTTTAGTTTAGTTTTCCCTAACGGCACTTTGGCTGCCATGACAACCGCATCAATATCGGGCTCTGTGGGCGCTGCGGGGCCAGCATCATCGTCTTATTAGCACCTCCTGCACTGATGGAGAGCGGGAAATATGCCGTCTGTCAGAGCAATATCAGCGCTGCTACCTAGAGGAGTTCTGCTGTTATTGCATGGCCGGGACGACGCCCCCGACGCTGCGTGCTATAGACCGCCTTCAGGTGTGCGGGCTAATGTCCATGTAATTCCAGAACTGCATCATGTGCTGCCAGCCTGCCACACAACCCAAGTTATGGTCCGACAACATCTATAAATACTCAGAACTCGACCTACCAACGACGTGCAGTCAGGGGAGGCAGTGCCTCACCTGACATCTTGACAAAAAAAAATAATAATTACATTAAATTAATAAAATGAATATCAATATATTTCCACTGTATGTATGACATTTTTAAATTTGAACAGAACAGCTTTCGTTCTGCCAATGCTGGTATAATGATACAATGATTGGTGGCGTGATGCGGCAGGTGCGGCACGCTCTGCCGTGGCTCTCTGTTCAACGCAAAATCACTACTGGCACATTGATATGCGGAAAGTAGGAGTGCTACGTCACTGGGTGCGTGCATGATTCATAGCCGTCCATTGAAACCTATTGGAATTGGCGAGTGCATGTTGCCATAAGCCCACATGTTGCGCTCGTCCACGCAGCTCCAGCTGAGGCACCGAGCTTTGGTGCCTCCGGCTCACCTCACGCAGAGAGGGGATAGCCATTGGTTGCTGATTCGCTGTTGTCTAATCCTGGACTTTAGTCATTTTTCATGTTTTTAATTGCGTCCTTAACTTCGGATTTGATGATAGGAGGTATTTGGTCTTCATCGGTGTCGTTGATAGATGTAGTTATTGTGTTGTCCTCATAGAGGTCTTTGTAGAAGTCGGTCCACTGTTCAAGTATATCTTCCTTTTTGGTTAGAATTTTTGCATGTTTGTCTTTTATTCCCCAGCTGATGTTTTTAGGTTTGGATTTTAGTTTCTTGATTGCGGCATAGTATTTTTTGTGGGGAGGAAGTTTGCCAATGGTTTCTATTTGATTTTCGATTTGTTTAAGTTTGTCTTTTTTCACTATTTTTTTGGATTCTGTTTTTGTGATTTTGTATTCTAATGAGGAGTCTCCTTTCTCTTTCCTAATTTTGTGTTTTGCTGGTATGGCTTGTTTGGTTGGAGTTGACATCCAATCTGGCATTGATGGATTTTTGCATAGTAGGGTTTCTCTGGCTGTCTCTAAAATGGCCGATGCAATCTCTTCAAGTAGGTCTTTTGAGTTTGGGTCTTCAGTAAGGGAAGAGAATCAAATTCTAAGTTTGAGTTCAAATGGTTTTTTGGGTGTAGTAGATAGGGTTGTGAAATCATAATTTGGAAGGTGAGTTTCTTTCTTAGGCCATGAGAAGGACATCCGGACCTTAGTCCGTACCATTTTATGATCCGAGATGTCTGGTTTGTTGAGGGTAGAGCCATCTAGCAGCCGTTGCCTGGGGCAGGATTTTAGAGTAAGTATGAAGTCAATTTGGTTTTTTGTTTTTCCGTCAGGAGATCTCCAGGTAAAGAGTTTTTGAAAAAAAGGTATTGTTGATTATGAGATTGTTGCTGGTGCAGAAATTTGCCAGCATTTCTCCGCGGGTGTTGTAATCTCCTATGGTATGTTTGCCAATGGCATTTGGGAAGATTTCGTTTCGTGTCTTGGACTTTCTCGTACAATTATTTATTTCGTCAAGTTATTTCGTCATCTGGGTGGGTCGATGTTGGGAAGTAGCATTGGATAAAATGCATTTTGACAAATTTTCCTTTTAGACTTAGGATGGCGAGTATCTGAGATTGGTTCGTAATTGTCTA
>OMKY01075922.1:0-18352 GCA_900302395.1 Bregmaceros cantori | reverse complement strand
CTCTCACATACAACGAAAAACACCTATTTTATTTACAGAATTTACATTTTAAGTTAAATTAGTAAAATGATAGACTGAGAGATTTTTTTTATACACAATATACTTTTCAATTAGACAGTGGCAGTAATATAGACACTGTGACTCACTCTGTTCGTTAACATTGGTCAATAAAGGCCTTGGAGAGTTGGTGGATGTCTTACTGGAAACAAAAACTGGAACTGTCACACCGTTGTTGTAATCATGGCAAAACAACCAATTGTTTTATTTGCTGATGGACTGTATTTAAATGGTTGAAATAAAGTTATAGAGCTTAAATCAAGCAAGTTCGCTGGTTTGTTTGTTTTTCTTCGCACACATGAATGAAACAAATGAAATAAATGGCAGGATTCAAGATTCAAGAGATTTTTTATTTGTCATTGTCAAAGAAGGCAACGAAATTGGAGACCAACACTTCAAGTAATAAAAAATACAAATATTCCTCTAAAGTGCATTCAGAAAAGTGACTCTAGTGCACAGGTGATGTCATAATAGTAGATAATAAAAATATATAAAATAACAATGATAATAATAATAACAATAACAATAAAACAGATATTAGACTTCAGAGTTCAGGAGTCGGATGGAGTGGGGGAAGAAACTGTTGGCCAGTCTCTTTGTCCGGCTCGCCAGGGACCTGTTCCTCCTGCCAGAGGGCAGTTTTTGAAAGAGGTTGTGGGCAGGATGGTGCCCAACAGATATGCATATCTTTTTGGAGGCTTCACCAGACATACATTTTTGTTTATTTCTGCGTGTTAGACACTTAGGTATCCGGGTCCTATAACCACAATAAATTCATTGAGAACAAGCTTTCAAATTCCATTAATTCACTCTTCTCTCGGTTGGTATCATTGTATCGTGAGACGTACGTATTGTGCATGGTGATACAAAAGTGTTCTTATCGTGACATTTTAGCCTCATTTTTACCCAGCTCCATACCTCTGGTAAGTTAGCCCAGTCCTAGTGCACGTCTTAAACGGGCACGCGCATTCGTCTGCATCTGAAATGCACACATTAGCGCACATTCATTGTAACGTTCGCGCCACCGAGTGGTTAAGAGAAGTAACTACATGAGCTGCAGTTTGGAAGAAAAAATTCCAAGTCGTTCTTGTATCCTGACAAAGGGATAATTGATGGTCACTGTGCCCGAAAAGTCCACACTGATAACAAAATAACAAAAGGTGTATGCCGAAATGGACAATAGGAAAACCATGAAGCCACAGATCACAGAAACACAGAACCCCACACCTCCACATATGAAATACAATCTAATGAGTTTTGACAATTTTTGTGAATTTTCGTATCTGTGTTTATTATATCCCCCTATTTTTCTCATTATTTTTTTGAATGACTTGGCCAAATGGTGTGGTTTATTGGTTTATTTTGAGCTGCAGCGTTAATGCTGGCGTGAATGTGGTGCTACAGAATTATACAGTTTCGCAAGAGACGAGACTTGTTCCCAAGACTTATTCTGCTTGCCACTGAATAATTGTCATTGAGTTTTATGCATCACCTTACAGTCAATGGGTTTCTATTAATTGCCATGTCAATGATGACCATGTTCAACGCAGTGATCAATATTTTGGGGTGTTTGGTATGGAACTAGGATTGGTTCAATATTGTAATGATGGGGTGCCCCCACGTGGAGGAGCAGGCAGGACCACTCGAGGGGAAATGCACCTGGATGCGGTCAACAAGAGGTCAATATGTATATGTACAGCGCTGTCAGCGACACCTCAGCAGGCCTGGACTGGGAGGAGAAATTGGCCATTTTTTACATAGACCGGCCCAAATAATTAGCGGAGCACATCTGATATGAAATTGACATAACTTATGTCTTATAAATGCACAAACGCGCTGGCCAAGGGTAAAAGGTGCACACTTTTACTCAAAAAACAATGTGTGGTGACTTAACATTCAACAGTTTGGATTCAATGACCTACTTAAATACAGGCTGTCAGGCTCTGAAATAAACTCAAAATATTTTTAAAACGTCTGAAATAATCACTTCTTAGCTTGTGTTCGTTTTAGTGTAAAGACTTGTACTCTCCTCCAGGGTGCAGTGGGCCCAAGCGACCAATAGAGGGGGCCCAAATAGCGCCTACCGTTTACTGTGTTAAGACAGCCGGTCATTTTTACCACTATAAATAAAAATAAAAATAAAATGCAACATTACCGGCCCTCTAGGGATGTCGGCCCACCGGGAAAATGCCCGGTGGGCCCTGTAGCCTGTCCGCCACTGCACCTCAGTCACTAAGGGATTCGTACCCAGCATGCCCCACGGCACTTGCCGGGGCGGCACCATTCACTACACTGCCCCCCTCCCACAAGGCTTCTGTCCTCGGGAGCCCAGGTGCCACTCCACGTGTCCCTCACCATCTGACCGAGCGGCGCGATCCCACTTCTGACACCAATGTAATGATGGGGCGCCACCAGCAACAACGCAGTCAGCGACACCTCAGTCACTAAGGTTTCGTACCCAGCATGCCCCGCGGCACCATTCACTACAATATTGTAATGAACGAGTACCGCCTCGTGGAGGAGCTGGGAATAGAGGAACTTACATCGGCAATAGCTGAACTCAGCCATTACCAAGGTTCGTTCGGACTCTATTTAAGAGGACCGCCAACGGTGGCGGCCCAGAATGCACCGCGCGTGAATTCACTACAATATTATGGCCAAAAATGTGTTGCAGACAGTTGCAGTTACAGGCAGTTGCATTGGCTGTGTACTGACCATTAGTATCGATGCAAAGGACTTCATTCGCACAGTTCGTCAGCGAACGACAAATCACCAGGAGCGTACAATAGCTGTGAACACATTGCGTGCGTAAACGCGCAGTGCACTGCGCCCAATTAATACATCAGTGAGCATTTGCTCACGTAGACAACACATGGGATCTGACGAATGGTTGACGTCCTTGGCGCTACTTGGGCGGCGCGTTGACGCCGGCACATAAACAGCGCGTTGTTTCGACGCTGTGTCCTGCGCATAAACCGCGCCCTCTTGTGTTCGTTGTCTACGTGAACCAACGCACACGCTTCCGTTGTTTCGGTGCAGAGCGGCACGTCATGACGCAAGTAATGTGTCGTCGCCCAGAGGCCACAGCGAGTCCAGTATACAGCCGCCGCTCTCGGTCCCTCCACACCGTCCACACGGCGGGACAGACCGCCGCTGTCCCTCGTCACACAGCGGGCTCCCATGGATATGTACGCCGCTGGGATGACGCGACGTGTCCCGGTTTTCATATCGGGAGTTCCGCGCACACCCCAGCGGTGACGCGGCAGCCCCGGCGGGCTTGACTGCCCGCCCGCACTCCCACAACCACCCGGTGCCCGGACCCCCAGTGGACCGACCTCCGGTGCCCAGACCCCGGCTAGTTTAGCTGCTAGCCCCCCCACCCTTCTAGCCCGCTGGTCGGGCTTGCTGCGCCTTTCCTCGGCGAAGGCAGTTTGTGGAGCCCGAAAGACCCGTCGACACGGTACACACCGCAACACAACACCCGCACCGCAGCATTAATTCCGTGCCGGGGGTACGTGCAACTTATCGGACATTCCGAATATATTATATTTCCAATAGGATGATTACTTTCCCCACCCCAGAGAGGGGATAACGAATCGACCTTTCGATTGGTTTATTTAATCGGAATCGCTTTGATCTCTGTGTTGTGTAATTGTTTTTTTTCTTTTAATCAGATGTTTGTGTTTCAAGATTATCCTTGTTGCTCGAACCGCTTAATAAAACGTTATAATAATAAAATGTTATAATGTAGTACAGTATCAGCATTGTAACGAACAATGAACCCTCAGATTGCCTAGACAAATTGTGAAAAACGACAATTGATGTCAAGAAGAGAAAATTTGAGAAAATTACTTCCACAGTATGAATTACTCATCACAAATCACGAACATAATCCTATGTAACACATTCACATTTGAAATTTAAACTAAGTGGTTGCATGCAGGGTATTTAAATTTTAAATGTCTGTGTTTAGGTACACAATGTCATATGAAAGAGGTTGTGGTCTCATTTTAAAGCATCTACTATAAACCATCTATACTGTCTTAAGTTTAAAAAAAAAATGTATTTTAGAAAAAAGTCTTGACCATATGCCACTGAACATGTTTTTTATAGAGTCTTGGTACTTACAAAATTTAAAGTCCAACATTGCAAAGTGCAGCAGAAATACTTAAATTAAATATTGAAATATCTACAACACATTCTGATATGGAGTTTTGCACTGACAAGTAGAGTTTGTATGACCAACAATGAGTTGATCATACAAACCGTACATACCTGATCCGATCCTCTAAATGTGATCGGCTCCGATCAAGTATCAGGATTGAGCAAGCACATTTTGTGTCGCTTTCACTTTCCAGCGAATCCTGAATTGAATCCCCTTCCCCTGCTTTTTGCAAGATTTTCCTATAGTCAGTCTATTTTTACACATGCAGTCCGTTCCGTTTCAAAAACGTATAAATTAAAAGTTTGAACATCCATGCAAGTGTTGATTTATACCAATATGCTTCCTGTAGAGCTGTATGATTTTAGCTTGAAAATAAAATCCAGATGTTTATCTCTGCAACGTCCTTTAGATTTTGCTTCTGATTTTCTTATCTATTCTTCAGGTGAGCTTATCAACTACTACATACACTGTAAAGTGTTTTGTGTTGTATTCTGTGAATCTCTTCAGTACAATGTGTTTATGTTTAAGCTAAATTGTTGTACTTTGTTGTTTTTTTTGCTGTAGGAACTACTCCCCCTGTCACTGGCTCCTGGGAATACTGAACCAGCGGTGTGGAGGCAGCATGTTCTCTGTGCGCATTGTGTGCGCTGACTACTACCTGTCCAGCCCTGTGCCCAGCTTGGATGTGTGCTACTCCCACTTCAGGAATAGCCATGTCTTCAAGGTACCTGTGGTGCGCGTCTTTGGAGCCACACCAGCAGGCCAGAAGACATGTGTTCACCTGCACGGTATTTTCCCTTACCTGTATGTGCCATACGATGGCTACGGACCTTCCGCTGAGCTCCATTTGCGGCAGGTCGCCTTCAGCATCGACCGTGCCCTGAACGTTGCCATGGGCAACCCATCCTCCAGCACCCAACATGTCTTCAAGGTCACCCTGGTGTCTGGTATGCCATTTTATGGCTACCATTCCAATGAAAAACAGTTCATGAAAGTGTACCTGTACAATCCCCAGATGGTAAAAAGGGTGTGTGAACTTTTTGTAGGTGGCGCCATCATGAACAAAGTATACCAACCCCATGAAGGCCACATCCCCTACTTGCTACAGGTGCTTATAGACTATAACCTCTATGGGATGAACCTACTTCACCTGGCAGCACTTAAGTTCAGGACACAGCGTCTAGCAGAAGAGGAAGATCTGTCTTCTACCACACCTAGCAGGAAACCTTGTAGTAGGCTGATTAACAGCCAGCTGGGGGCATCCTTGCAGCGCTGGGAGCCTGACTCCATTCCTTGCTCTCTAGTGCTTGACGGTGTGCAACGCCAAAGCACATGCGAGTTGGAGGCTGACGCAGTGGCTACAGATATTCTGAATAGACTGGAGATTGATTCTCAGGTGGGCAAGAATCCAGGTCTACAAGCCATCTGGGAGGATGAGAAACAGCGCCGTAGAGACAACAACCAGTCGTCTCAAATTACCATACCCCAGTCTCAGAACCGCCCTGCTGTAGCTGTTACACACAGTGAGGAGGTGTTCCTGGCTAGGTTTCGAGATATGCTAAAGAACAACGAGCACCTCAATGTTAGCGACCAGGAATCTGAGGTCTTCTCTGCAGCCATGCCCGCCAGCCAACTTGAGCATCACCCTCCATCCCAGCTAGAAGCGTCTAACAGTATTGTTTCAGATGCAGCATGCACCTCTAACGAGGCCCCAGAGGAGGCATTAGTAGATGAGGAGGCCATCCTCAATGTGCTTGAGTGCAGTCAGAGCTTTCCAACTTCACAGACATCTGGGCATGCTTCCATCACTGAACGTGACCAGTCTATGGTAGATCTTTTGGCTGGCCTTGAGGATGATGGTTTCTGTGCATTACCTCTCAGCCAGACATCTGTGTTATCAAGGGACCATTACAACAGCGATGAGGAGCAGGCTGAGCCAGAGTTGGAGCAGGAAGAGGCAGAGATGAGCATGATGATGTCGCAAAGATGGGACACTGAGGAAGAGTCGGCTAGGAGGGAGAATTACCACAGTCCTACTGAGGAAGTTCTTGACTCCTCCTCAGAGGAGGAGATTGAATGGACAGGAATAAACTCTCCGTTGACCAATCTTATCCCCCAGCTGGATGGAGCAGCTGATGACAGCAGTGATTCTTCACTAACAGACAGTGGCAGTAGGACACATTCCTCTCCTAAAATTCCAAATAAGCTCCTAGTTCAAAGAAACCACTCGCATGGAGAGCCTCCACCATCCACTACCCCTATTTGTACCAAGGAGTCTGCAGACTTTCTGACAAATTCCAATGCTGATAGCAGTAGTCAGTGTTCTGGCTTCAAAGTCAACAAGCAGATGTCCTATATTTCCCCTCTAAAACCTCCTAACCCCTGTACAACTGACAGCAACTCTGATGCATCTGCGCTGTGTGTGGATCGGGAGAAGGTTTGTCCACTGTACTCGTATGAGAAAACTTCTTCAATGGCACTGGAAGATGCAGAACTTGATAGTTTTTCATTTACCAACCGAAAGATGCCTAAGAACATGAAAAAATACAGTAGTATTAAAAAGGTGGAAAAAAACTGTCTTTCTATACTCAAGAACCACAGGACATTCTCACTGTGCTACTCTGAGCTCAGGACGGTGACGGGCAAGACTGGAATGGAAATGGGCCAAAAAGACTGTCGTACCCTGCCACTGAAGGCCTCACCGAGGGAAGAGAGCCAGGAAATTGATGGAGTAGAGCAAGATGGTGAGGATGAAGCTGAGGAGGAGGGAGATGTTGGGGAACTCAAGATTAGGTACGAGGATTATCAAGACAACAAGGCTGAGAGGACAATTGTGTCTGAGCAGGAGGCTCACTACAAGTTCTTCCCCAGTGTCATCCTCTCAAACTGCCTGACGCGAAAGAAGACTACTGTGTCGAAACAAGCTGATGATGATCAGATGGCATTACCTGTACCTCGACGGTCCAGGTTGAAACTGAGCAAACGTAAGCCTGGATCTCCTGCTCAAATGGGTTCAATGGATGATGCTGAAAGCACTAATTCGCTGTCTGCTTTAAGCCCCGTAGGGAGCTTGTCTACCCCCATCCAGTCAACAACCAAAGTGTTGGATGATGTCCTGCAGGGTAGTGGCAATAGAGCATCGCCGCAGCCAGCCAAAGAAGGACCAATCCTGCTGCCAAACACAATTGAAAAAACGGCTAGTGAGAAGCTACAGAAGAATCAATTACTTGAGAAGCCCCCATCACCGAACGCTTCTAAAGCTGCCTTGTCTGAGACTATTCAGCCTGCCAATGAAAATGTCTTGTCTCATTCAGAGGAATTGTGCTTTCCAGGCGAAGCATCCACGATGCTGGGTAACAAGTATAAGTTGAGGACCAAGCGCAAAATCAACAGGGGAAGTGATGATGTGGAGCAGTCTTCAGCACCAGAATGTAACAACATTATAGCTGCCGTTGATCCTGCAGTCAATGTTCCAGAACAGAAATCTAAACGGCGAAAGAAAGAGCCTCCAATTATCATTAAATACATTATTATCAATAGGTTTAAAGGACATAAAAACATGCTTGTGAAGCTGGCCAGAGTGAATGTCGATGAACCAGTAGTTCAGTTGAGCCCTGACAAATTTGACAAATACTCAAATCTAGCTCCTCTCAAACATTTCTGGCCCAAGGTACCAGAGTTATCTACCACAAAGGTGGAGCCAAAGAGTAAGAAACAGACTAAGAAAAAGACAAAGGCCAGTTCCACATCCAAGAAAACTCCCAATTGCTCTGTCAGACCTGCAGCCAAATCTGCAGCAAAACAGTGTGGAAGGACTAGACAGGCCAGAGGAGATCGTCGATCAATTCTGAGACCAAATATCTGCTATTCTGACCAAGTGGATGATCATGACTCTGAGTACACTGATGTCATGTTGGAACTTGGCTACCTCTCGGAGAGGTGTGCTAGTCCCGTTGACTCAACACCTCCTCGCTGTTGGTCTCCTAGCGACCCACTGATGGATTCAGGATCGTCAGATCAACTGCTCAATCCCCTACAAGACCCCTGTCTCAATCTTGGAGCTCTTCCAGATGAGGAGACGGCCCCAGATGTCATAGAAACGCCATCTTGTGATGAAAGCGAGACTACTCGGAAATCAACGCAGACTAAATGTGGAGGTGGAGATGTCGGTAAGGCTACAAAAGTGTTTGCACATCAAAGCAAAATAGAGAAAACAAGGCCAGAGCGGAACATTAAAGTGAGTAGGATGAGGAAATCTGGAGGTTCCAGTGAACAAACAAAGAACTGCAGTTTAACAACACATTCTAAAACTAAAGTTCCACAGAAGAAAAATGATACAGAACCCAAACAGAGTGGAAGTGGAGGTGCTCCTCTTGTAGTACCTACTCAGTCTCTCCTCAGCAAAGCAAATCAGACCTCTAAATTTGCCACAAGCACTTTGTCTCTTTCTGCTGAACCAAAAACTGAGGACTTGGAGACATCAATCATGGATGTTAATCAGAGTAAGCAAGTTGAGGAACCAGGGCCAGTTCCTCTGAAGGTGGAGGTTGAAAATATAACCAGCACATCTGCTCATGTGACTGCTGTAGCTAAATCCCAAGAAAGTAATGCAGCTCACATTCCAGAAAATGCTGTAATAAATGCTACATGCAAGAATGGTGAGGTGCCAACATTCTCTGAAAAGCCATCCGGATTGCTAGTCCTGAAGGAACTGCTCCACAAAAGGCAGCAGGCCCATTCTGCTGGTACTGTAGAAGTGAAGATCTGCAGAGATTCTGTTTCTCCTTCTCCCGAACTCAGCACACACCAAACAAGAGATCTATGCACAGTTCCTGTTCAGTCCAAATATCAAGCAGCACATCATGTGTCTAAAAAATCCAGGAACACTAAAACCAAAGGAAGCCAAAGAACACAGCCGACTTCTAAGGAAGATGTGTCAGTTGACAAAGCACTTCTAGAAGACAAAGAGTTGGAAAGTAGCCGTTTGGTTGAGGACACTGTGTCTTCTGAACTTCCCAACAACTTTAACTTTGATATCAATGCCATTGATCAGGAGTTCTCTAGCTCTTATGCTGGCAGCCAGTTTGTCCTCACTGACAAAATCTTCCCAGCCAAGTTCCTCAGTGATAATGCCATGGAAGAAGTGCCTCCACATCTGAGGGTATTATCGCCTGTGGAAAAGACGGGCGCATCCGATTGGCAAAGAGGGCGACGGTCAAGTTCTGACCTATTCGACCAGTCAGATGATACAGGAGAGACACTTCCTGATCAGCTGTCTGCAAGTGAATGGAGTTCTTCTGGCCGAAAGCATTGTGGATTGAGCCCCTTCCAGGATTTTCACTGTGACCGTAAAGAGTTTCTATTGTCAGAACCTGACCCTACTACATCACATCCTTTGACATCTGCCTCTTTCTGCGATGAGGGCCCTGCCACTGTAGATATTCTTGAGGGCATGGACATGCAAACCTCAATCACCCCCAGCAGTTCTCCGTGCTCAATCGGCTCCCAATCTCAGACCATCGTCTCCCAGGTTGTTAATTCTCAGTTTCAGATCCGAACTGCTGGAGTTGGAGCACACATCCTTAAGCCACTCATGTCACCTCCAACCCGAGATGAGATCCTCAACTCTTTGACTGGCCTGGAGTTGTCTGAGATCATCTTCCAGGAACCTTTCTGCAGTGACTCTGCTGATGCACCAGTGAGACCAATGTAAGAATTCAGAATGTAATTCAAGCTATTATGATTTGCTTCTAGCCTGTATTTATTTAGCCCATTATAACATTTTATAAAAATGAATTGTTACCATAGACTGAATGGTTCCAGAGCTTAATATGATCCATACTCTTAACTGCCTCTGCAATCTCTCATCCCTGTTTTGAAAAATAAACCCTGTTAATAAAATGGAAGTGGGGCTTTGGCCGAAAAAAATAAAATGTCAAATTTGCCTCTGGCAAGTAGCCAGAGGAACTGTTGTAGAACCAGGGTGATGTGATTGATGGAAGGCTCCTGTGTGATTTATGAAAGGTCTTGTGGGGGAGACCAAAGAGGAGACAGTTGAAGTAATTCAGGTGGGATGACGGTGGTGACCAGAGTGAACCAGAGTGGCAACAGAGCTGGAATTTAGTGATGTTGAGAGTCAATTTATCTAAACTGTCCTCAACGATCCACTTTTGATATGTTGTTTTCATGCTTATTTTCATCCACATTCTTTTAACTTCTCAGGGAAGTTGGAGGCCGGCGCTTGGTGATCGCGACCAACCTTCCCAAGGACCTTCCGGAAGCCACTGGTGAACTTTCTGTTGAAGGCCTCCAGTTCTGGAAGACTGCTTTCTCTGCCATGGCCCGGACCCCCTCCACCTCCCACTGCCCGGGACTCCTAAAGGATGATCTGTCGGCCCAGCAATCAGCCCCAGCAGGAGATCAGAAGATGGTGCTAATGCCCTGCAGGACACCACCAAGCCTGGATGCTGTCTGCCTGTGGCTGGAAGCCCGCAAGCAGTACCAACGTTTGAAGAGAGCGAAGGACAGCCCACCGAGGATAACAAAATGCGAAGAGGCAGAAGGCTCGTCTGAAAAAGAAGAACCTAATACCCCTATGTCGCCCACACCACAACAACGCCACGAGAATGTCTGCTCCGGGGAAGACGGAACCCAGTTGGAGGAGAACCAGGAGAAGCTACTAGTCATTAGCCCCCCTAACCTCTCTTCGGTCACGTCAGAAGGGGAGCAACTCAGCCCGTTCCCTCTCTCTGACACAAGGACTGAGGAGGAGGCAGACGAAGATGAGATCAGCCCCCAAGCCTTGCATAGTACACCCATGCTGATGAGGCAGAGACCCAAGGACGGGCCACCGTCCAGCACACCGAATGGTACGAGCTACGGCTCTACAACTTTGCTTAGAAATGCAATCAAGATTTTCCCTGATTTCAACATGTTTATGGATAGATTTAGACAGTCCTTTTTTTCTTCACACAAACACACTTTTTATTAACAGGGTTAGGGTGAAAGAGGGATTAGGGAGTGAGGAAAGCACCTGCTGCCTATCTGGGTGACTGGGCTGTTTATGTTCACCATTTTAATTCTCCTTAAACAATTCATTTGAAAATTGAAAACAATGTTCTCAGAGAAAATCGAATTATTAACATGTTTAACCCTCGTCCTGCCACAGACCAGTCGGGCAGTCCTCGGACCAGGAGGCGTTGCCTGGACGGCCCACTCAGGAGGGTGTTGCTGGCTACTCGGCTGAAGGTTTGTTGAAAAGCCGTCCTTAAAGAACAGGAGTCCTATATATCTTGATTGTGTTGCTCAGTTTTGTTGTGAAATGTATGCATTCGAGGCCGTATGAGACTACTCGCACTATGTATATTTTGGCCTTGATGGGTGAAAAAATTGCGTTCTTTGAAGGGGTTCTTTGTTCTTTCCAAATGCAGCCCAGCCTAGTGTTACCCTGTGTTTGGCGGCTGTGGAACCATGTCGCCCATAGGACATATTGCTCAGCTCTCGGCTCTCGTCAGATTGCACTAGCTTAGTTACTACTGATCACAGCCAGTAAGCAGTCTTAATCTGCTAACACTAGATGATTATTCTTGGCTCTCTTTTTCAGATGTGCATGCACAAGCAGCAGGGATATTTATGGGTTTGCCAATGTGTTCACGGCGGCGTGTGGAGCTACGAAAGGCACTGTCTTTCACCCTAACCACTCTCCCAAACTTGATGTTGTGGGCAGATGTGAGACCACTCTACTAGCATTTGAGAAAAAAGTGGATCTGCATTGCACAATTTGTGTGTGTGTTGTATAAACTACTGAAAAAAATATTGATTGTGTGAAAGTATAGTTACTTTACTGGAAAATTATTATTTTAAAATGACACATTTTATTGTAGTATGGCAATATTGAAGTACCAAAAATGTCATAGATTGAGTATTAAAAGTATAACATTCATATCGTATGTTTATAAATTGTACTCAACTCCTAACACTTAAGTACAATAATGTTAGATCCTGTCAAGTTATGTGATTTTTGTTGATGATGTCCAGACCTGCATCTTGGGCACCTTCTTTAGACTATTCACATGGAGAGACCAGATAATTTTATAATTTTTATCAAACTTTGTGCTGACAGTTCTACTTGACTCTGTCCCGTAGAATCAGTTTGCAGCATTGGAGAAAGACCAGCGTAGCGATACGTCTGACATCGAGGGTCCGAGCATCTCCAACTCCTACGGTTTCAAACTCAGCATGCAGAACTTGCAGGAGGCCAAAGCCTTGCATGAGGTACCATTCTTTACCATTTTCAGACTTGGCAATGTTTTGTTTTTATGGATTTTGACCGGGATTGATTGAGGCTTTTAGATCTTCTCCCTCTACGTCTAGAGACGTTTGGTGATGTTCTAGGTCCAGTTACAGTATAAATTATTTTCTTCTATATGTGAAAAGAACAATTTGAACACAGGCATGAGTTAGAGTGCACCTTAGTGGAAAAATGGAGGAGTGCAACTTTAGTCAATTAAGATTATTAGAATTTCAATCAATTTCAAATCATATTTTGAGGGAACATTAATAGCCTTGCAGTCTATAATACAAGGCAACATTGTGAATTTGCACAGGAGTCCACAAAGTGGCTTGTGTCCTGAGTAGAGACCCTTGGTGATGTTCTAGGTCCAGTTCCTGACCGTGATGGGACTCGAAATCCATGCACGGTCCCGTAGAGACTTGGAGCCTGACCCAGAGTTTGACCCCATCCTGGCCCTGTTCTACACCTTCCACAGCGACGCTCCTCTGCCAGGACTAGACTCGCTCTCTGTGACCGGAGCCATCGTGGTGTCTGCTGAGACCGGTAGGCATGCAGATTCATAAAATGAGGTTGCTGCAACTATAGCTCGGCGATATGGCTAAACACACATGCACACAAACGCTATATAGAAACCAACTCATCCATCTCTCCCCCCAAAGTTATCTACAAGCATGAATCGGAACATCATGAAACTGCACCAATATCTCGGTGACCGCAATTCGGTGATTGGTCCTATTTTTAGATCATATCACCTGGTTGTTATTTGAAGAAACAATGTGTTTTGACAGGTGAACAGAGGGCCCCCCTGCTGGTCAGGTCCGGTGTGACCGGACTTCAGGTGACCTACGCTGCCGACGAGAAGGAGCTGCTGCAACAGCTTGTCTATGTGGTCAGAAGGTCCGTGTTCGACCGTCTCCTGGATAGATCTCCCGGCCTGGAATATGTCGTTCCCCTGATCTTAGCAGAGACGTTAGATACCTGTCTTGCCTCTGTCCGTGCACTCACTCTGGCATGCAGTGGTACTACCTTAGCACAACATAGCCCAGGTGTGCTCACACATTTTCAACCTGGTATCCACTTTTTAATGACCAAGTGCATGTGAACTTCCGCACACACATTCGAGTTACAGTATACAGGGGACTATATAAAAGCAGGCAATTGCCTACGGTATTTGGTAGGGATGCACCGATACCGCTATCGGGTATCGGCCCCGATACTCACTTATGTACTCGTACTTGGCAAACAGTTGCCAATTCCATGAACCGATGCCATAACGATACCGCTACTGTGAAATGAGGCGGTGTTGCCTATTCAACTCTGACCTACATTCATGTCAAAATAATATTAGAAAATATACATAGGCTTAATTTTTTATTCTTTTGGCGGGGGTATCGGCGAGTATTGAAATTATTGTACTTGTATCGGTTTTAAAAAAAACAAAAACGTATATTACAGTCAGTTCAATCACTGTGTATCAAGAAATTTGATTATGACCATTTTATACCTGTTACATATAGTAAATACAGTAATTGTATTTATTCCTAGGTTGCACAGCAGAAAAATCTTAACAGCCTGTCATTTTACATACAATATTCATTATGTTTAAAATAAAACCAATCATTATGAATATAGTTAGTTATATAATATCACACTCTCCTCATCCACCCGACGTGTCGACGACCTGTCACTAAGAACAATGGCTGTGTCCGAAATCGCTCCCTATCCCCCATATAGTGCACTATATGGGCCGCACGCCATTTTGTAGGGGTGTCCGAATTCTCCATGTACCCTATACAGTGCACTGAAAATATCCCACAATGCACCGCAAAAAGTAGTGAGCATCAGATGTACCCTAGACGAAGCAATATAACCCATAATGCATTGCCAGATATATTAAAATGAACTAAACTCTAAAAAACTAAAAAAAATGGCGCAGCGGGAGCAAATAGTGACCAACCACAGCAAATAGTTATAAATGTAAGTACTTCTGACTTTTTGTGATGATTTTTGAATTTTATAATTATATTTTTTATAATTATATATTATAATAATTTTGACGGGGCCGACTCTAGTGTTCAAAATCTCGGCCGTTGTTGAGTGCACAATATGTGAGTGCACTATATGGGGGGTAGGGAGTAGGGGATAGGGAGCGATTTTGGACACCGCCATTGTCTAATACGGTTCTGTTTGTGTCTGCATCATGCGTACCGACCAGGTACGACCCGGACATCCTGGTGGGCTATGAAGTTCAGATGCGCTCCTGGGGGTACCTTCTCCAGAGAGCCACTGTCCTGGGATCAGACCTCTGCCAGAAGCTGTCTCGAATCCCTGGTAGGCTCCCACGGCCAGTTTAAAGCTAATTGATTTATTGTTAACATAAATATTTAATTCTCTCTGAACACGGAAAATATCAATGTCATTATAAAATGTAAATAATAGAAGCAGACTGTGACATCACAAAGGTGACAGCCCAGCAGCTAACTATGACTGCCTATGGCAGGGCTATTCAACTGGCGGCCCGCAGGCCAAATCCGGCCCGCCAATCAATTTTTTTGTGGCCCCCCAGAGCAATCCTGAAAAAAAAATTTGAAAAATTTTTTTTTTTTTTTTTTTTTGGTCAAACATGTTTTATCCATCCAAGATGCTGTTATTTACCTCACCAGAAACACTAGAAATGTGTTTTTAGGCTCGAGGCTAACTGAGTTTCTGTTCCTTGTGTGCGTGTCCTTTAGGTGACTCCAAGGAGAACCGGCATCACGCTGACCAGGACGGCTATGGATCTGAAACCATGAGTGAGATCAACATCGTGGGCCGCATCGTCATCAATCTGTGGAGGATCATGAAGACCGAGGTTTGGCTTCCATTTCAATCAGTTTCAATTAATTATTTATCGGTTGGAACGAACTAAGTAGTGCAGCTGTGTATCATGTGAGTTGCAGAGTATGTTTTGAATAGGCCATGGTACCGAATAGGCCATGGCACAACTTTTAACATGGATGATGAGGTGTTTAATTTTGTGGCGTCAATGAAATTAAGACTAAAATAATCGAAAATAATGAATGAACAAAAACTATGAATTACAGACACACACACACACACTGTCCCCACGACATGTCTCTGTGACAGAAGACCCTTAAATCGGTCAAGTAGATAGCAGTTTGCAGTCTCGGTGGAATGTTTGGGTCGAAATCCAAACTGCTGTGGGTGTTCAGTAAGTTGTGAGGCAACAATCTTTTCTGATGGCAATAGGCCTGTCGTTACTTGCCATATGTGTGTATATGTGTGTGTGTGTGTGTGTGTGTATGTATATGTGTGTGTGTGTATATGTATATGTGTGTGTATATGTATATATGTATATATGTGTGTGTGTGTATATATATATGTATATGTATATTTGTATGTGTGTGTAAACAAATCAATTAAAATAAAATAATGCGGTGAGGAGTACTTTTAGAACGTATCATGGATGTGGAAACAAACATGATCTGCTGGTACTCACATGAGTAACTCGCCAAAAAGGTTATGTTCATTGTGCTATGTACACCCCTGTCTATAGAATCTGTTGGTGGGTATCATGGTCCTTGTAGACAGGGCTCCATAGAAACTAGTCATAAGTCTGGTGCTCTTACAAGGCTCAAAGACGGAGTAAAGACCTCTGTATCCGAGCCCATTAGCTCTGATGGATAATGGAACATTATTACCCCTGGAGCTATCGATCATACCGTGGTGTCATCTTCACTGTCTGTTCCTGTAGTAGCGCTAGAGACAGAGGGCAGGGGGCAGTACAACTTTTATTTTTTTGCCTGCTCAAAGCGCAGCCTAACGGAGTAACGGTACATGGCGGAAAATCCATACTGAAATCCTAATCTTAACAGAGTCAATACATACCTATCTTGCCTGTGTGCACTGCACGCAGCGGTACTTCGTAGTTTTAGTTTAGCCCCCATGGACAGTGGTGGAGAACGACTAAAATCAATCACACATTTATCCTATTTAAATCCGGTGTGTGTGTGTGTTGTTACACGACTGAACACAAGAACGTCATGGCAGAGGATTAAGTTGGACACTAATGTAATAATCGATTATAATCAGGGCTTTGAACCGGTTCAAGGAACAAAAATGAAAACCGGGAACTTTTTGTATTTTCCAGGGAACAGAAACTAAACCGGAAACGTTATTATTTTTTATGTTCCGGAACAGGAACACTCATCTAAAAATAATGGTAACTGTTTAATACCAGTTTTATTTCGTTATTCAAAGGAGTGCACTTGAGTGGGATAACATCAAAAATTAAACAAGAGTATTTATACAATCTATGATGCTGCAGTGAAGTATGAAGCGCCGCCGGACGCTCTGCAGTGTGCCGTTGTGGGTTCGCCCCGACACGCAACAAGACCTCGATTCTAGAGCGCCACCAGCGGGCAGCAGCGGGCCTCTGTAGCGACTCGTTGTGGGTTTGCCCTGACATATATTCAGATATGGGCAGAGTAGCCATAAAAATTAGTCAAGTAAAAGTATTGTTACCTCAGCAAAATATTACTCAAGTAGGAGTAAAAAGTATTCATCCAAATAGTTACTCAAGTAAAGGTAAAAAAGTACTCCACAAAAATGTTACTTAAGTAGCGAAAGTACCGAGTAACTTTCAGTTTTAAAAAATGAATGAAAAAAAATGATCGCCCGAGAGAGAGAGCCTGAGTGAGAGACAGAGACAGAGACCGAGTGGGAGAGAGAGAGAGCAAGAGACACAAAGAGGGAGAGAGCGAGAGAGAAAGCGCCCGAGAGAGAGAGATGACATCAACATATGTGACAACAGTTCCCAACGGGTGTTGCGAAAGGCCAAGTTAATGTACCGAGTACTTTTTACTGACATCTCAGTAAAAAGTAGTTTTTTTTCACCTCAAATTTACTTGAGTAAAAGTAGAAAGTAATTCATGAAAAAAGTACACCAAAAAATTTTAACTGAGTAAATGTAATGCATTACTGCCCATCTCTGGCCACGCCTATGTTTAACGTTTTCGTTCTCGGAACCGTTCCGCCACCAAAATATCCGTCCTGAACTGATTGTGTTCGTTCTTAAAGTTCCTTATATTGTGCAATATCAAGTTTAGATATAGTTTATACAAAAAAAGATTTGGTAGACTTTCAAACTTCCGTGTAACTGTATTAACGCCATTACGTTTGCTTCCTCGTCTGTCCACAAGATGGAGTCCCAGATACATGGGGCTTGACGACTGACAGTGAAAGTTGGATGGATGCACAACAGGAAATAGTCTCCCAGACATAGGATATGTTAAAATATATAGAGAATGGAAAAAAACGTTTTAAACCAGTTTTGTAGATTTCATAATGTTCCGTTTCTGTTCCGGAACAATTGAAGAAATCTTTTTCCCTTTCCGTTTCCGCTCCTCCATAAAATTCCCTAAAATTCCGTTCGGGGGACTGTGGGGAGCTACTGTACATGTATAGCCTCATATAAGCACTTAGGTTTTTAAACAGCTGTATGAACTTTCTATGCTACAGTGTATGCTATGGTACTGTGGAGAGATGCAGACTCCAGTCAAAAGACTCCACTCGCGAGTCACTCCAGTCACCAAAAACGGACTCGAGACTGAGAGAGAGACAGACAGGTCCACAGCTAACAGACAGACAGGTGCACAGCTAACAGACAGACAGGTCCACAGCTAACTGACAGACAGGTCCACAGCTAACAGACAGACAGGTCCACAGCTAACAGACAGACAGGTCCACAGCTAACAGACAGACAGGTCCACAGCTAACAGACAGACAGGTCCACAGCTAACAGACAGACAGGTCCACAGCTAACAGACAGACAGGTC